>PVLD010013158.1:0-57193 GCA_004027595.1 Dinomys branickii | reverse complement strand
GACTAAATTTGCATGTCTGTATATGGGTCCATACATCTACAATTCGAAGATATCAATGGATAAAGCAACAACTACTGTTGAGACCATATCACCTTGTCTATAGATTAGTTGTGATTGTACTATTTTCTATGATAATGGGTGTCTGTTTGTCAATATGTTTTTGTACTTTTATGTTTCTAAAATAAAAAAAAATCATGTAACAACTGCTAAATTTAAATTTATAGTAATAGAACAAACCTTAAATCCTGTCATTTCTAATACATTTGTCTTCCTTAATCATTATTTCCAATGCAAGCCCAAACCATAATGTTCCTAATGATTAAAACATGAAAATCAGCTTATTTTTATATATTTCTAGTCTATTGTAATGTTTTCTTGGTCTCATTTCCTTGATTTATCACATATTTAGTGAAAACATTTTATTGATTAAATTTTATCTCTTTCTTTCTCTGAATTTGAAAATTCACCTTATTTGAGTTCTTTTGTCTCAAACATTATACCAAACCCTAAGTTCCCTGAGGTCTAAAAAGCACAACTTTACTCTCAAAGGCAGCGTAGGGTAAAAGGAGAAATGTAGTTGGCTTGATTTTGCCTTGTTTCTCCCATTTCTGCAGTGCTAGTTACAGAATCCATGCCCTCACACATGCTAGGCAAGTATGTACCATGGAGCTACACCTCGGCCCTAAGAAATGTGTCCCTAGGCCAATAATTACAGTATGGCAAGAACTGCCCTGTACTCTGTTCATGTCCATGACACTATGGTAACCTTTCTGGAAAATGAGATAATCTAGCACACCAAATGGTATGAAAGAGACCTGCAATACTTTCACTGCAGAAGAAAACGGTCTGCACAGACTCTTACCCTGATGAGACCACCTTTAGAACCACTCCTGCTCCGAATTTCTTCTGGTAAGTTTGCCCTCTCCTACTAATCCATTCTCCTGTGTTACTTACTTGTAGCTTTAACAAAACTATAAAAATAATCTGGCATGTTAATGTAGCCACTCAGAAAAGATGAATTGCTTTGGGGAAACCTGCTATGGAGGATGAAGTTGGGCATGAATGAAATGCTTCCATTCTCAGAATTAAAAAGGATAAGCAAAAATGTGAGAAAACTCTAATAAACATGGAAAAGCTAACATGTACCAGCAATTGTAACAAGCAACTTACACATTTTCTAACATATGCACACCCACCAAATAAATTTATCCTTTGAATATGAAACCATGCAACTTTAGACTGGGTAAGATGTTCAGTAAGGGTAGGTGGGAGAATTCCAATGTAGTTGTGTCTTTCAAGCTCAATGCTCAGGCTAATAAATATTCTCCCTTCCCAGGGAAAAGTTGTGGAGAATGACAGTGACTCTGTGACAAGCTCCAGCATATTATTTTCATTTGTTATTTGTTTCAAAGAGCCGTGCCATTCCCCTTGCAGGTCAAAACGTTCCTCAGTCTGTTCCCTCAAGAAATTATCATCCTCAGCACCCGTATTTCATCCATAATATCAGTTGGTTATATATCACTAAAATTATATTTTATGACTGGATTTGTAAAATTCTTATTAAGTTTTCACATTTCCTGAGCTAAAAAGATAGAATTATGAGCAGTGTTCGGCTCAGCTCTTCCTGGATAGTCTCCTGTTTGATTGTTAAGCGGCTCACAGAGATTGAGTCCCAGCTGAATTATGGCGTATGTCACAGACAGGTGGTGGAGCTGGGAAGAACTAATTCATCAAGGGCACCACCTCATGACAAATTAAATGGGATACAAATCTTTAAAAAGTCCATGGGTTCAAAAGAGAGAATTTGGCTCGAATGAGAGAATTTGATGCTCCTGCAGCTGACAACAGTTCCACCAGTTGACACGGTATCTCCCAGTTCTGCTCTCGGACCACCAGGGGACACCTGAAACCACAGGAAACAATAAACCCCACATCTACTAGGTTTTTTCCCTACACATTGCAGTCATACAATTTAATTTGTAAATTAGGCGTTGTGGGGGATGAACGATAGCAAATGATAAGAGCTCCATTAAATAAAGTAAGGATGGCTTGAACACGGTTCTGACGCTCTTCGTAGTCCAGTCTGGTAACAGAGATGCCCACTAGGAGACTAACAGGCTGGCAGCAGGTGCAACATAGATAGGCTGGCCACGTGGATGACTCCTGGCCCGGATAGGATAGAGCAAGACAGCAGGAAATTTCATCACACTACTCAGAATGGAATTTAATTTTAAATTTTAAATTTTTAAAAAAGCTTTATGAGTACTCATATTTGCAGCACATGAAGATTACACTCCTAATGGAGTGTTGGAACATGTGCATAACACGTCCTCATTCTGTTTTCATGTCCTTCTCCCCTCTGCCCTTCCTCCATCATCTCTTTGTCCCCTTCTCATTTACAAAAAAACAGAAAAAATATCTATCTCCGTTTCCTGTCATGTCCTTTATGTTTCTCTTAAATGTATTAATTTAAAATTTATACGTTTTCTATTTCTCAAGGTTTCCATCTAATATTTTTGGGCCATGGCTGGCCATAGGTTAGTGAAACTGCAGAAAAGAAAATCAAGGCAAAGGGACGCTACCACAACGGGAACGTACTCACACAGAGACGGTGCAGCACACCCTGAGTCAAGAAAGAACGTTGTATGTATTGTCAGTGTTGGCTCTATGTAACCTAACTGCAAAAATGTTGGTCCCTTACAGTTTTCTGTGTTTTCAACTGCATTCACTTGTACAACCCCTGTTGGCCTAACTTACTGGATCTCCTCCATTTAATTTCACTGTAAGTATACAAATAAGAATGGATTAAATGTTGGTTATGTATGATGCTGAAAACAGAGACTGCAAGGAGGCAGTTATTCCATCTTCAAAAGTAAGCATCGTCTTTACTGGACACACGCCTATGATCCCAGCACTCGAGAAGCTGACACAGCCTGGGTTACATAGTGAGTCAAAAGGCAAGTCTGAATTACACAGGGAGATCCTATGAGAGAGGGGGGGGGGAGGTATTTTCTATGTAACTGGGTAAAGATAAAATGAAGATGAAAGTTAGAAGACAAATAAAAGATCAAAGATCATCTATTCAACTCTAAAATACTGGCCAAAAGAATTCAAGACATTTATTTTAAAGCAAGATACATTTGTTTAAAAATTGAAAATCTGTCAATATATTGTATGGAGTTATGCTCCAAAATGACACTGCCCAAAATTTTGAGTGTAGCGTACCTCAAAATACTTCAAAATTTACAAAAATAGTGTAGTTAAATCATAGTTTGAGAAATATATTTTAGAGCAGAAATTTTTTTTATCAGTATACTTTTGCAACATGCAATGGATACGTTTACCATGGGTAACTGGTGTATGATTACCACAACTGAATTCTTTTTGCTTCCCCTAAAGTAAAAAGTAACACTTCTGAATCATTTATTTTTTAATGAATTCATTCAGCTGGATAAGAAAAAAAATTTATTTTCTGTTACAAGATATACTAATCCCTAAACTTAGGTCAAGTTTTAATATATTAGAAATTTGTGAGGTTTTGTCTTAATGAGACAGAATCTTGATATGCAGTTCAGGGTGGCCTTGAGCTCACTTTGTAGCCCAGGCTGGTCTAGAACTCACAACGTTCCTCCTGCCTCAGCCTTCCAAGTGCTGGAATTACAGGCATGTGCCACTCTGCCCAGCAATATATTGGAATTTTTAAGCAAGAGATGTTCCTCTTACTATTTCATTCCCCTGTATGATTCATATCAAAAATAGATGTGCTAAGCTGAGGCAGACTCTATGAAAAATTTTATGTACTCAGTTGTTTAAGTTGCTAAGTAGGAAGGTGACGACTTTAACGATTCAGTCCTCTTTGCCAATACTTGACTGAACTGTGGAAGAATTTCTTTGAAAATTTACTGTACTATTAAATCCAATACAAGATTTTCTTGAAAAATAAGAGTGCTTGCCAAAGAGTCAGTAATCAAAGAAAAAACACCTGGCAATTTGGTTTACATTTTATCACTGAAAACACACAGTGGATAAAAAAGCTAAAATGAAGCTTTTTAGGTAAAAAGCTCATTTGTCCCTTTATCACAGTTGTAACAGGTACAAGAATTTATGACAAAATCAAAACCTTTTCAGGTACATCAATAATATTGCTGTTACATATTTTTCAAGCATGAATCAACATGCGTGTTAATTCAAACACAAATGATAGTATTATGTAAGTTAACTACAAATCTACAAGAAAAATTTGAAAAATTCTCTGTTGACACTGTTGCATTTAAAGTTTTCAAACTGTAGCATAACTCTCAGAAACTGATATTAATGATGTTAAATTGTGCAAGGATAAGTGAACTTATAACTTACACAGCTGTAAATTTGAAACCAATATGCTGCACTATTCAAGGTCCAACAAAAAACAGCATCAGTAGTATACACACATATATACAGACAGTCAAGCTCCAATTCATTTAACTTTAACTTAATTTTGGATTTAGATTTAGAACCATGCTTCTAATTTTGGACTTTGGCCTTCTCCTGAGCTAACTGAAGGTGGTGCAATATTCTTACTATACTGGGTACTACTGACATAGCCTCCAGTCGGTATGTAAGTACAAGGGGAAAATCTAGCCAAACGCAATACTCTACAATGTAGTGCATGACCAGATATTTTATAATTATTAAATAAATTATATGAGATTGTCAACACAATTATAAGTTCTGTGTTGGATAAGTTGGCCCAATTCTAACCTACTGAAAATTGTTCTGTGCTTGCTTAAGTACAAGTGAGGGTAATTGATAATGTTCAAGAAGTGAGGTATATTATATGCTGTTTTAGTCACTTTCTCAATGGTGGGATTCAAAACCCCAAACCTATATATTAAAGGAATAATTCCAGAAATTTCAGCCCGTGTTTGATACACTCAAATACAGAAATGGCATGGTGGCAGGGCATGGGTGTAGAAAAACTGCTCACTCATGGTCCTTCCCCGGTGACTCCTCTCTTCTGAGCCAACCCCACCCACAAGAGCAACTCAGTTATACTGCTTTTGACATCCACCTGTGAACACATGTTGCACTTAGGGGACATCTTAATCTAAACTGTAACATTGCACTCCTGGCCCCCCAAATACTCATGCAAATCTCTTTATGAAAAATAGATTTAGTCCATATAAGAACTGCCAAAATTTTAACAATTCAGGTATTACTGAAAAGCCCAAGTCTCCTCTGAGACTCAAGGCAAACTCTTAGCTGTGAACACCTGTAAACATTTTAAAAAGTTAAATACTGCCAATGTGCAGTGACAGAGTGTAAACAGTCATATTTTATAAAGGAAGAATAGGGACATAGTGAAGCCAGAAAAAGTCTGAAAACCAGCAGGGCAAAGAATTAAACCTTTTAGCTGCATACCGAGCACCCAGGACAAGTTGTAAAGAAGTGATCCCCAAAGACATTGGGTGGTTCCACCACAATGGCATTGCCATTTGCAGGTTTTGTGGCTTCTCTCTTGAGGTGGCTTTGTTTACTGTCTGTGGCTTTCTTTAGCAGACATTCCATATTCTTGGCTTCTCCAAATTCCGTGGGTCTCCACTATACTTTTGACTTTACTCTCACAACTTTATGCACTGCCCTCTCAACAGCACACTTGAGAAGGAGGCTGGCCTCCCCAACCTTCTGAAGTTGTAGTGGAAGCCTTGTGAACACCACAACTCTTGCATTCTGCATGTCTGTAAAACTGCTATGTGGATGTTGCAAAATCTGCTCCCAGTCAAACAGTACCTGGCACCTCCTAGTTTCATGTCTACAGAGGCCTCCAGGTTTCTGGGTGGTGAGCAGTTTGAACTCAATCCCAGGAATCCAGATGCCTAGGTGGCTTTTGAGAGCAGAAACCCCTGGAGTGCTCTTCTCAAAAATATTTTACTTTTGTAATTATAAACCTGTAAAGGGTAGGGTCTTGCTGCTTAAGAAATCCTTCTTGATGCAAAATCCTTGGATTCTTTTCAATCTTTTCAGAAACTTCACTCTAGAAGGCACCATTTTACAAAGACTTCTTTTCTGGGGAAACTAACATCTTTCTAAAATGAACTTTTAAAAAAGGAAATGGGCTTTGTGCTCCTATGTCTCAGAGTAAATCTTACTAAATCCACAACGAAGTACCTATGCTATAGCTGGAACATCTGGCTGCTTTGAAATCCCCCCTCCAGATAAATTAGGCCACCTCTCTTAATCTTAGTCTTCTGCAAAGTCATAGGACATGAGCAAAATGTAGACAAATTTTCTGCCACAGCCAAAGACACATGGTCCTGAGTCAACTGCCAGTTGAGTTCTTGTTCCCAGTTGAAACCTACTGAGCCTTTAACATCTTCATCTAGTTCTGCTCTGACCTTAACGTCCCATCAAGTTCTGCTCAGAGCACTCTAGTGATTCTCTAGCCAGCATCTCTAAATGTTCCAAATTCCTTCTAAGGACTAGTTCCAAAGTTTTCTAATCCACATGACCAGGTACAGTCACAGTAAAACATTACTTCTCTGGTATCAAAATTTGTACTAGTTAGGGTTCATAGAGGAACAAATTTAATATAAAATATATGTAAGATTACACAAGGATTTATGAGGTAGGATTACAGGGTCAGAACTGGAAGAGTCCCAGTGGCTGTCTGTTGAATCAGAGATGAGAGAATCCAAACTGGCCATCCACATTCTGGTGATGAAGAGGATCCAGTAGGAATCTAATGTTTCAGGACTGAAAATTTACAGTAGATCATTGGTGCAATTCCAGAAACACGAGTCTGTACTGGAAGGTTGAAGAGTCTCTGCTGGTAGCCTAAGGGAAATGGAGACTAGCATCCAAAGGGGATGGTGAAGACCAGAGCTTCTCTGAAGAAAAAGGAAGACTTCCTTCTTTCTCTTTTAATTCCGTCCAGGCTACAGGCCTATTGGTTGGCAGCACCCACATCCAGGGGGAGTCTTCCATCCTGTTTGAGGCCTACATGCTGTCCATCCACAGACATGCGTATGGCTTTGCTATTCTACTAGACAGTTCTTACTGAAGTCAACTCATCTTAATTAATAATTCCAAAAGCATTTGTTACATTTTCAACTTATAATGAATTTAATCAGAACATAATGCTCTCATAAATTGAAGAACATCTGTGGACAGACATCCTGAAAAGGAATTATTGCATAAAAACCTGTGTCTCAGCTCTAGAAAGACATTGAACTTACCTTTCCTCTGCCTTTCTGTTCCATCCTGTCCCTCACTGAACAAAGTGGTGACCTTCCTTACTCACACCACTGATTCAAATTCCAGTCCCTTGTGGCAGCATCTGCACAGACACACCCAGAACTAATGCTTTATCAGCTCTCCGGATATTCATTCACCCAATGAAGTCGATCCATAAAATTAAATACCATACATGAATTTGTTACAATGTCAAATGATTCCTTTAAAAATGATAAACCAACTTCCCAATAGGATGTGATAAGTAAAATAGCCTTTTGGGCATTGGAATCTCAAGTATTAATGGAATAACTTACCTATTTAATTCTACTTTTTGAATTAGAGTTTTTGTTAAATTTAAATATAAAAAATGTGCTGTTCAGATCAAAATGTGAATAAAAGTTCACACTGGATTTTAGATTTGTCATTAAAAACATAAAATCTGTTTTATGCTAATTGCATGTTGAAATAAATAGTTTGTGTATATTAAGTAAATATATTGGGAATAATTTCACCTCCTTCTTTCTGCATAGGATGTTTACCAGAAAAATTAAAATTATACCAATGGATTGCATTGTGTTTTCACTGACTAGTACTAATAAGCTCTATATTTGTGAATTAGCGCAAGTTCATTAATTGTTGTTGAATTCTTTTTACTTAGTTGAGTTTTGTAATCAGTTTTATCTCTTCCACAGAAAGGTCTGTCAAAATCTGCAAGTTTGTGGATTTATCTATTTATTTCAGAGTCTTCTGGTCATTCTGCCAACTCTCAAACCCTTAAGGATAAACTCAAAGAGATACTGTGAGAAGCTGTGGCCCTGTATTTTCTATCTAAGGTTATAAACAGGAGAGCCTCTGTCTGAAGCTCCAGTTCACCCTGGGCTGCCTTCCCCCACCCCAGATGCCAGGGTTGCAACTGTCGTCTGCAGCAAGTCTACTTTTTGAATTGGAACTTTTGTTAAATTTAAATATTAAAAAAAAAATTGCAAGGTACACCTCCTGCCAAGGAGTTTCATTTCCCTCACCTCAACTCCATCAGCCACGCTGGCCAGGAACCCTTAAATCCTTCCCCTCACGCCACCTAGAGAAGCCAGTAGGTATATGTAGCATGCCATCCTGCAGAATTAAATTTGCCTTGTGGACATTTCTTGATGTCTGAGTGCTTTATTTTTGCACCAACAAATTGAGTCTGGAGCTTGTTGCCAACAGTGCTCAAACATTATTGAAAGGTATATTTGGTATAATTACTATCATAAAATCATTTTATATCTCATATTCTTTATCCCATGAATGCTTTCTCTGATATTAACATTATCTCAGTTTTTTTGTTTGATGTTTGGATAGTATTTGGGGTTTTATTCTACTGTTTTTCAAACTTGCTAAATCCTTTTATCCAGTGTGTTTTGTATGAATTATATAGCTGAGTTTTGTTTTGCTTTTATTACATTTAATCTCATATGTCTTTTGCTGTGACTTTAGTACTTTGCCCAAGCATGCTGATAATGAAAGTTGTTATTGTGGGGATTGTAGGGATTATTCTGTCTGTGGCTGTATCATTTGCTCCTCTTTGTTCCAACTGTTTTGCATTGATTTCCCTCACATTTACTCCTTCATCAAGAATTTTTACTCTAATTCACCTCTACTTTATAAACTCATTAGTTATATAATCTTTTAAATGAACATTCATTTATAAATGATGTGTCTAATTTGCTGAAATAAAAATCATTCTTCTCCTATTGTTTTTTTTTGTCTATTGAGTGTTAAAACCCCAAATAAATTTAATAATCTCCTTTTGTTAAAAAAAGTAGACTTAATAAGGAATAATTTATATACCATTGATTTCACAGTTACAAATTATACAATTCAGAGGACTTTAGTATATACACAGGGTTCTATGGTCATCACCACTATTTAATTCCAGAAGAATTTCATTAAAAAACCTTTAAGGTGATCTGCCCTCTGCTATCCTTTGTAAACACTAATCTGCAAGTTTACCGTCTCTGTGATTTCACTGGTTCTCAATATTTATCAATAGAGTACAAAAGTGGCTTTGTATTTGGCTTCATTAATTTACCACAATATTTTCAGGGTCTAGCAAAGTTGTATCATACAACGATTCTATTTTGTGGATAAATACTAGTCTATTAAAGTGTGTTATGTAACAATACTTCATTCCACTTTATGGCTGAATAGGATTCCTTGCCATTAATACAACATTCTTTACTGTCTATTATGGAACTACCAGGCAGCATTCACATCTACCAATATCATTTTTATTATCACCAGAAATGCATAAAGGTTTTTGATTTATCCATATACTCATGAACACCTGTGAGAGTCCAAATCACTTCATTTTTATTGCTATTCTAGGAAGTGTGGAGAGATGTTCTACTGTGATTTTTGTTTGAAATTCCTACTAATAATGTTGAGCATCTTTCATATAATAGTTGATCATTTGTGCATTTTCTTGGGAAAAAGTCTATTCAAATAATTTTCCACTTTTAAAGTGCATTTTCTGTCTTTGTAATTGTTTAGTTATAAAGATTTTGGACGCAGAATAGTAAACCTTTATCAAATACAAAATTTGAAAATACCCTTCCCATTATAAGTGTTGCTTTTTCACTGTCTTGATATAAAATGTTTCAGTTTCTTGAAACTTTTTTGTCCTTTAATGCATAAAATTTTAGTTTTCATTTTAAAGAGAACAAAACAAAATAACAAACAAAAGCAAAAGCAAAACAACACAAAACAATTAAAATTATACAGCATTTCAACACATGATGATAGGAAATTAACAATGGTTGCTGTATTACATATTGTTATCTTCAAAGTATTGTTCAGATAACCAGATATAGGTATGCAAGGTTGACCAAACAATTACACATTAACTGTTCAAAAATATTAATTTTTGTTGAAATTAAATTTATTACTTCTTGGATTGCTTATGCTTGTCTAATTTAATGCCATTCAGAGTCTCACCTATTTATCTAGGGGTTTTGGTAGTCTCATATCGGGGCAACAAAATTCCCTTCTGCTCATATTTTGTTAACAGTTTCTGCAGTGAACTAGTATTGCATTTTGTCAAATGTTATCTCTATATTTATTAAAATAAACAGGTAGGTTTTATTCTTTGCCTAATTAGTAGGGTTTATTAATTGATTTTGCATATTAAACTGATTTTATACTCCTGGGATGAATTTCCCCTTCTTTATAGCGTACAACCTTTTTTATCTCCAGCACAGTGCATTTGGTAGTAGTTCATTAAAGATATCTACATATGGATTCATAAAAGGTGCCGCTCTATGGTTTTCATACGATGTCCTCACTTCATTTTGGGAGTAGTGCTAGCCTCATAGAATGAATTAAAAAGTTTCTTTATTCTTCTATTTTCCTAAAAGTTTGAAAGGAATTGTGTCTACTTGCTTTAAATCTGATAGAATTTATAAGTGGTAGCTTCTGGACCTGAAATTTTCATGTGTGTGCAACTTTCATTACTGATTCAATCTCCTATCGTGTTATAGGTCACTTTAGCTTTTCTAATGAACACTAAGTCAATTTCATTAGTTAGTATTTTCTCATTAATTTTTCCATTTCTTGACATTATCTAAGTTATTTGCATGCAGCTGTTCAGTGTTATCTTATATTCCTTCTTTATTCCAGCTGACAGTTGTATGTCCTCCTTCCACTTCATTATAATCACTTGAGCCTTCTCTTTTTTCTTGTTTTTAATTTTAAAGAAAATAATAAAACAGAACAATAGTAAAATACCAACAACATAATGAAAAACAAAACAAAAACAATAAAAATAATACAGGGTTTCAGAACAAAATGATAGGAATTAACAGCAGCTGTCATATTACATATTGTTATCTTTTTTGTTTTTATTTTTTACTCTAATGGTTTGATCAGTCTCACATTCTGACATCTGTTAATCTGAGCAACTTCTCTTTGTTCTTGATCAAACTGGACAAAGATCTGCCTACTCTTTTTCATGAGCCAAGTTTTGGGTGCATTATAATATTTATTGTTTTCTATATTCTAACTTATCTCTTACTCTCATAGAATTTTTCAGCAAACTCACAAAAAGGTCAGCTAGTGGTAGTATCTGGGGATCTGGTTTGTAAGATCCAACTTTTTCTGCCAGCACAGTTTCTGCTAAGCTGCTATTAATTTTGTAAGCAATTGAGATTGCAAGGGTGTTGGTTTTCCATTGACTGTAGATCTGAGAAACTTAGATGACATTAGAGCAAATACATTGAAGGAAGCTTCATCATTCTTGAGCACCATGTGCTATTGTAACCCTTTAATTTGTAGGATTCTGAAATTTTATTTGATAGTTTTTACCAGTTCTTATGGAGAAGCATATTCCCACAGGTACTCACTGTGTGAATATCTTCTTGTGAGTTTTATACTCTTATTTGGGGGACTTTTAATTAATACTTTGCACATTTTAAAGACATAAGTATGATTATTTCATATAATTAATAGTCACTTCATTCATATCATTTTACAACTCTTCACTCAGAAGTACAGTCTTTATTTCCATCAAAAATTACTTTTGCTTTGGTGGTAAAATTTCTTTTAGCACGGATCTGCTAAATATTTATCTGAAAGTACCTTTATTTTACCTTCACTTTTGAAGAGTACTTATGCCAGATATAGAATTTTTGGTTCCTCAGCCCCAAATATATGCCTGGAAATGAGGAAGTAATTTGGAAATTGGGACATGTTATCTTCCTCCCAATAAGACAAGTGTTTACTTTCAACAGGCAACATGTCTAGCATAACAAACCATCTCAGCTCAAATGCACAGTGAACTGGTGGAAGCTGGGCTCCCAGTTTTCTCCAATGACCCAAAGTCTGAATTTGTAAGCCACTCGTGCAGCTCAGCATCTGTCCTCTAAGCTTGACACTGCACTTTCCTGTCTCTTTTCTAGTCCTGCAACACTAAAAAAGCTACTTCCCAAGGTCCTTCTGCCCTGTGCTGCTCTTACAGCTGAAGGATTTCATTCTCCCTTTGACATCCAACCCCTACACACACACACACACACACACACACACACACACACACACAATTTTGCCAGTCCTTGTTTTGCAATTCAATTGAAAGTTCCCCTTGGATATTTTTTCTTTCTCCTTCTTGTATTTCTAATTAGCTTTCCTGAAAAGTATGTCCTATTGGTGAGATCTTCATTTTTATCCATGTACAATTTTATTTTCTTTATAGTCTTCATATTCAATTTAAGTAATATCTAATTTTCACTTGCCTTACCTGAATTATGAGATATTTATATCTGTTATTTGTATAAAGTATTTCTTTGAACTAGAATACAAAAATAGCTATTAAATTGAATTTTAACATGCCTTAAAAAATAATACTTCTTAAGAAGTATAAATCGTGACTTAAATAATGTGACACATTTCTAAGGCTATATTTATAGTCACCATGCTATTGTTGAAATATAAATAAATATGTAAAGAAAATTCTTACAAATAGCACTGATGATCCATTTAATAAAATCTAGATTCTAACCCACACTTAATTATTCCAAAAAGTATATTGCTTTTACTTCCATGACACAAATGAAAAGTCTAAATAATTTCAGTTACCTAAAGAAAGCCACTATATGTACTCCATAATTGTAGAATTTTAATAACTCTTTTTAATTATTTTATGGTAAATAATAATAATGAGGAAACTGAGGTTAGTTCATAAAAACAAAAGCAATAATCAGTAAATGAAGAATTACTCCAATTAAAACAAGATTCACAGAACCAGGATGTTTCTGATATTCTCTTAATATTACTTGCATATTTTAAACTTAATTTTTATTATTTACTTAATCATATTTTGTTCTCAAAATTTAATGCTATTTACAAAAACATAATAGAGCAATATCATAAGCTATAAGGTAGATGCACAAATATTGTTACTTAACATAAAATATATACACATTACATGTGTGTATATGTATATATGCACACATGCACACACACACACACACACACATATATATATATATATATTCCCACACTGTATAAAAATAAGATCAAGTCAAAATAAAGGATGAGACGCTAACCAAAGTCAAAATTCTTTCTAGAAGTCAGACACTTACTAACATTAGATAAACGATTCAGTCCTAAATTCTCTATGAGCCACTGTGTGGAGGAAAACATATCAGAGCCTTAAATAAACACAAAACCAAGCAAGTTGTTTGGTAAAATTATATTATGTGCTCCTCACAGACTGAAAACTAAATTCTCAAAAATATCTTCACAAGTTGAATAGGAATGAATTAATTATTTACTTCAGTCCCATTTGTATAACATATAATGAAAGACTTCCAAAGGCTCAAGGTAATTAGCAAACACCCATAAATACAAATTCAATAAATCAATACTTGAGTACCAGTAAAATAAATAACCTCATCCTTTATAAATTAATTTCAATTTATCCTGATACCATAAGGTTGGCAGGTCTTTAGAGAGGGCATGTGTCTTAAATACAATTCTTCTTAACACTTAAATGTTAAGGTAAATAAAAGTTTCAAATAATCTTAAATTATTCCTGGAAGATCTCTCCACAAAATGATAAAGACCTCAGGATTTGTATTGAAAAAATCATGTCAACATCTGCTTGCTCTTTGCATAAAATATCTAGCAAGGAAATCAGACCATCAATTTGCCAAGTGAGAAGTCATCAAGTAGTTCATTCAAAAATAAATAACCATAACATAAGATAATACAATTCTAGGTAAAATGCGTAAAAAAGGAATACACTCATGTGAGTACATGTGCAGACACTTCACAAAGGTGAAAATATTATCACAGGAAGAATTCCAATTTTTGGAGCCATTTCTCTGTGGAAATGAGGGCAGTGTAAACCTATGGCACATGTGTGACTTGTTTTCCTTTTAAGATAAATGATGTTAATGCCTGAGCTGTCTTTTTCTAAACAAAAACCTCAGAATTTAGGTTTAACCGCAGTGTTGACACTTTGCAATAAATAAGTGGGTTTGGGGCTGCAGTTTGGCACTCGTCTCTAAAAGGTTCGCCATTACTGTATTAGAGTATGCATTTTTGATTATCAGCTTAGTGTGGATGGCCAGTTTACAAGATGTCTTATAACAATACACACAACTAGACCAACCAGGAAAATTTGGACTTAATCAAATGTAAGAGGGCCCAGGGGTCAGTTCCTTTTAATACTGTCTCCGGGGATTCCCAGTGTACAGCAGTTTTAAGCATCAGATTCTGACTTCAACCAGTGGTTTTCCAAGTGAGGTAACCTGACCAGCAGTACCAACATCACTCCAGGGGGTACTGAGAATGTAAATTGCTAGTACTACCCAAGACCTTGTTAATCAGAGATTCTAGAGTGCATGTTCCCAAGCTTGCTGTGGTTCAAGAAGCTCTCCTGGAGATTCCAGCGCATATTTGAGAAGCACTGGCCTAACCAGGCAAGCACAATTTAATTCCCTTGATTGACTCCCATCAATAAAATTTTAGTTCTCAGCATGAGGAATAAAGCAGGTGGGCGTGGTCTGGGGCACTGGGCACTCATGGATGATGACTTCCTCTGCAGGACGCCATGACTCCCACTTTATCTTCTTTTCCTTTCGGCACTGAATTACAGGGTACTGATTCTCTATCTTTTCTCTATCTGTAGTGATGCATAATTGCAGTTAAATCATGTGATAAATCTTTCACATGCTTGGCTTTTAGGAAAATGAGATTCAAGAAGATGCAGGATACTGTTTAAGAGCTCAGACTTTAACATCAGTGAGATCTGTATTTAGGTTTAGTTTTCTTGTTTACTAAAGGGAGTATCATAGACAGGTTATCTAAACATGGCTGAGCCAGGCATGTTGGTGCACGCCTGTAATCCCAGCACTCGGGAGGCTGAGGCAGGAGGCTTGTTGCGAGTTTGAGACCAGCCTGGGCTACAAAATGAGCTCAAGGACAGCCTGAACTGCATAGAGAGACCCTGTCTCAAAAACATCGTAAATAAATAAATAAATATATTAAACATTGTTGAGTCAAAGCCTGTTCACTGGTAAAAGAGGGGTAGTTAACACTATCTCAAAAGTTCACTGGGATAATTTTGACTTGATTCTATACAAGAATCAACATCACATAGTCAATCACATAGTAAACACTCAATTAGTGCTGCATTCATTTCTAAGATATCTCACTAGAAGAGGGCCCCTATTCCTTACCTATGAGGGCTTCTTATCAGATTTGCGTAGCTAAGAGGGACAAAAGCGAACACATAATTACATATCAAAATCCATTTATATATCTAGCATTTCTCCTTTTTACATTAAATGTTTAATTAACTCATCCAATACTGCCCCAGTAATTGTTAAAAAGCTGTCGACTTAAACTGGGCACCTGAACTGGACCTATGAGAGGAAATCGGTGTAGACCTTAATCAGTTACTGACCTCTGATTGGTTGCAAAAGGCACTGTAGCCATTGACAAATGAAGTTATAACCAATGGATTGTTCGATGCACTAAGCTGTGTCCATTTCTTCACACTTCACTTTGTTTTTCTACAAATGCCGTTGGATCATATTAACTGGAGTTTGAATTGTTTGGGATTTGTTTTATTTTTTTCTCTTTTCAGATAAACTCTAATGGGCTCACTTCGTCTACGGAATTTTTCTTTTAACATTGCTTTAAGTATTAAGTCATGTTATTCTGCAAATAAAGATCTCTTTAATATGCAAAACACAAGCATCCCATTCAAGTATTATTTTTTTTGAAATAGGCAAGTGAAAAGTAAGTTTTGGCAGGTGTGGCGGCACACTTCTACAGTCTCAACACTTGAGAGACTGAGGCAGGAGGGTCACCATGAGCTGCAGACCTGTGTTGGTTACAGTGAGTTCAAAGGCCAGCCTGGACTATACAGGGAGACTCTGCCTCAAAAACACACACAAATATATAAGTTTTAAGGATAAAAATTATTCTTGTTTTGTAATGTTTACTGAAAATTTACCTGAAAACTTCATAGAAAAAATTTAAATAAATAATTGAACTAATATAATATCCTTTCCATTAGCTAATGCATATAGGTTAACTAACGCCTGTTAGTATGTATTACATATGAAATTGTGTTTTATGTATTTTTTACAAACATGTTTCAGTAAACAGTATGGTGTCAGTCTATAGAGAGAGATGTGTGTGTATTTGTGCATGAAAACATAAGATTTAATCTTTTTATTCTCACAACCACTGGCCTTCACATTCTATAACTTGGTTCTTTTGTCCTTAAAGGAGAACAAAAATACTAACAAAATGTTTTGAACAAATCATTTTTAGTCTTATCTGTCCCACTTGATAACTCAGGCAAAGATGAATCCTGGACAGTAAAGTCACAAAGTACCGGAGGAGCACTGAAGACCTTACAGAAAAAAACAGTGAGATTAAGAAACACTGTTTTGAGTTTTATTTTGACCCTTAGGATTAATATAAATAGTTCTCACCAAAACATGTCTGTGCCAGATAAGATTACTAAGTGAAAACTACTTTGGCTCTTACTTTATGATTTGATTATTATATACATTCTCCAGAATATTTCTGTTCCCAGGGTCAGAGACATGTGGATGATTTCATTAATGTCATGTTATTCTGCAAATAAAGATCTCTTTAATATACAAAACACAAGCATCCCATTCAAGTAAAAAGCTCCATGCCATAAAGAAAATGCACTGTCCTCCCTTATTGCTATTGTTATGCCTCCTAAGTGAATATATAACAAATATGGGAGGAAGTAGAGTCTTCCCCTGTGCTCCATGAAAGTTTACAGTGTATTTCTATTTCATACAGAGCTTTATGTGTGCTACATTCTGTTGACTTTGGTCAAATTTACTATAGTATCTCTAAATCCATGGAGAAGTTTACATTCAGTTTAATAAATTTGCTTTAAAAATACAGAAATATTTTAAGCTCACTTTCATGGTGATCATTGGTGACTGGCCATATTAAAAGAAATTAATGTTTACAATGAATTGGAAAGTAGAACTAAGTCTAATAAGTTCAAGTGAAGAAATGCTTTTGTTAAACTAAGATTATCTAAAAACTTTGAATGCATAATTCAACAAAACATAGAGTTAGGTGATCAGGAAGACATAAACTGACAGGAGGTGTTTGCAAAACGGTTTTATTTTCCTCTAATTAGGTCCTGAGTTCTCTCTATGATGAATGGCTACAAACTATAGCCCCTGTCAGATATACTCCAGGGTACGTCATAGATGTGTACAACCTGCCTTCCATGAGATATTTATTTTCCTGGGCAGTGCCCTAACGCCTAAACATCTGCAAGGTCTCGCTCTTATAGGAAATTGGTTTATACTAGAAAATGTCCTTTGGTTCTTATCTGCCTATTTCTTCCTACCAAGATAGCCACTCACTGCCTGAAAGAACCCTGGCTGGTACAAGAGTTAGTGTAGGTGGGTCAGTCTCACAAGACACAAGAGAGGCAGCAAGACCAAACATGAAATGATGGGAGCAGCTTTATTCCCAGAGAAAAGACAGTGGTGCGCCTTTCTGAGTCCGTGGGAAGTGGGGCCATGGTGTCCAGGACACGTTCACTGAACACATGGGTAATAAAAGCAAGATGACCTATGTACAGAACCACCCCTTTTGTTAAGTCCCACAGTCATTACTTCTGGAGGGTGTAGAATGACTATTTTAAAATACCATGGAAAGGGAAATTATACACATGATTCCAGGCTTGACCATTAAATTCTGTTGTGCTCAGCTGCCATGGGGTGTGCTGGGCTCTGGTTCAGGGAAGCTCAGTGGGAGAAGGACATCGCACAAAAGCCACAGGGAAGGTTCTAACTAGTCCAAGGGCGACAGAGTACGACAGGCTTCTAACAAATTCTGTTGGGCCTAAAAGTAGATTTTGAGGCAGATTTTGTCTTAAATTTATGATATAAAGTATTTTTTTTGCAGTTTTAGAATCTGGGATCAGCACCAAAGGAAAATCATTAAGGCCAAGGAATTCTAATCCTATCTAGGAGTAAAAGCAAGATACCCTCAAATGGCTACATCCGGATTACTCAATTGATGGAATGAATACTAAATATTTGCAAAATGAGGATAGCCATAAGGGCTCTCTCTGAAACAAATTATAACTCTGATGACAGAAAAGCAAGTTTTTCTGTTCATCTCAGCATCTATGCCCTTCATTTACACAACTGCTTACTTGGCAAACATTCTAAGTTGTATCATTTCCTCCCTGGCATCCTGATTATAGCAAAAGTTAAGTTCTACACTATGTCTACAAAATTATAGTCAAAGGTCTCATCTGGTCTCAGGTAAACACTCAGTAGTCTTAAACCTTAATGAAGTGGCTTTACATGATATTTAATCTTATCTTTCCTGGCACGTATTTCACCTTGGTATCCTTTCTTCATGCTATTCCTGCCACTTGGTGACACGATGCCAATCTTTGAAACAAAGGTTACTTTTACTTCTTTCTTTCCTTCTACTATGCAGACCCTTTCTTCTCAAAAATTTCCGTCACACACCCATTCCTTTTCTTCCACGTCTGAAAAAATGTCACAGTATATTGGAGTTGGAACGCATGTTAGCCACAAAGCAGGAAATTCAGCACCTTTGGAAGGTAATCATTTATCCTCTATTTGGATAGAAATCAATACCTAGAGAAGTTCATTCTATGTCTGATAGTCCTCTTCCAGGGAGTTTTATGCCATGTTGAAATTTTCATCATTGTGATCCAAACATTTAATGTCATCTTGGGTAAAGAACATGGGGCAAATTCCATCACTGTTCCATACAAAATTCTCAGGCTTGCTCTCAGTATTCTCTATTTATAGTCTACAAAAATTCTTCAAGTTCTTTATGGAAATAGTTGGTATCTGCTGGGAATTACCATCCTCATCTTCCTACTCTTTGTCCATGTTCGATAATGGCTGGGGAACATGGACAGTTATATCCCAGCGTGTCTTAATGGTAGGTTCTGGTCCATGTCCTACAATAAGAAGTGAAGCATACATTCTAGAAGATGAAAGAGAACCTACTTTTACTCTTCTGATACTGGAAGCAAGTGTGTGGTTTGTGACAGGTAGGTGTGAGGTTTTGCAGCCATTTTGGGCAATCTCTGAATATCTAATTGATTCTACAGACAACTAAGGTCATAAATAGTTTCCGACCATTTTTCAATTTTCCAACTTTTTTGAGCTTCTTGGCAGTGCCTTCGACACTGGCTCTCCCAACTTTTTCCAAAATCTTTGGGAATACCTAATTTCCTATAGTTTAAGTTTTTCTTGATTAGAATTGCTGATTAATTTCTGTTTCCTTGAACAGATCCTGACTAATGTCCAATCATTTTTAGTCCATCTAGCCTAGATTATTGATCAGTGATCTTGATAAAGCTGAAAATGTGGACCATTTTACCATTTTTATCAGCCACATGACATTGCTTCCTACAAAAATTTATTCAACCCAAGTCTCAAGATTTTTTCAGGTGATCTGCTCCAAAGAAAATCTTGCATTTTCCTTTTTTATACATGTCTCTGAAAAGATATATGAGATATAGTAAATATTTTGTCGTTGAGAATAAAGTTGGGAACAACTATATTCCCAACTTGAAATGGATTTTAATGAGAACATTGGTAGCTATTGATAGAGAATAGATAATATGCAGAATTTGTTTACTAGAGACAAGGTCTAAAATGTTGAAATAAATGACATTACTTCAAGCATCCTGGACCTTCTGTTCCAATGATATATTCACACATTCCTTACTTTCATAGACTTTGCTTCTTTCTAGTTTGTGCAGCTAAAATCCAGCCCGTAATTTCAACTAATTCTCTTACTTCAAGGATTTTTGGCAATCTTGTCTACACAAAAATACCAGAGTAAATGTTACATGCCCTTCCATTCATTTTAGGATTCATAGGTAACCTGTGTTATGGTTGATACATCGTGTCAACTTGGGGAGTCTAGAGGATTGGCTGAGTGACTCAGCAGTTCTGCATCTTAGGGTAAAAAACACATTCCCTTACCTTCTGGGATGTTGTTTACTGTGTCAATTTGAGAAGTTTAGAAGGTTAACTATATGACTCACCAGGGAGCCAGGGTGTTTACCTTGTATTCATCTTTTTTTTTTTTTTTTTTTGCAGTACCAGGGATTGAACTCAGGACCTTGCACTTGCCAGGCAGGTGCTTATTCAACTGAGCTATATCCCCAGCCCTCTTCTATTCATCTTGAGCCTGTGTAAGAGGACATAGAGATTATGTGAGTGCCCTACACCCCCTGGGTGGGGGTAGCCTACTTAAAATGTAAGCGAGAGAAAGACGCGGCTTACCGCCACTCCTCTCTTTGCCCTGTTGCTTTGCTGTTCTGCTGCCATGAACTTTTGCCCTCGGCCATGTGCCAATCTGTCTTGGAGCCAGCCAAGTATGGACTGAAAGGTTCACAAACTGTGAGCTAAATAAACCTTTCCTTCCTTAAATTTGGGTGTCAGGTATTTTGTCCCAGGAACAAGAGAAAGGTAACTAAGACAACCTGCAACAGTGCCTGAGTATCCCCTGCTATGTTATGCTACAGTCTGACCCAATATATGCTTCCAATTTTATATCTCAATGTAATAATTATCATTTCACAATGTACTATGATACACTCTTTGATAATGAATTTACATTAATTTTTATAACTGACAATAACCATATGAGGAATGCATTTTTATACTTGTTTTTTTTTCAGATGAAGAAACTAAAGCACAGAGAGTTGGCATTATAACCTAAGTCTATACAGGTAATGAATGTTGGATCTGGGATTTAAACGTAGTGTTCTTTGATTGCAGAACTGGAATGCTATGATAGGTTAAATCCACCCTCTGCCTGTATTAGCTCATAATCCTTAAAGTCTGCCACTGTTACTTTAAATGGAAAAGTTCATGCAGGTAAATGAATGTGATTACATAAATAATCTTGAATTTAAGTGTGATTAAGTGAATAATATTGCACTGGAACTTAATACAATCACAAATGTGTCATAACAGAGAGGCAGAGGGACGCTACACATAGATGAAATAGCAGAAGAAAGAAACTGGCGTAATGTGGCCACCCATCAAGGAATGCCATGGCCAGCAGAAACTAAGCCAGATAGGAACAAATTCTTGCCTACGGACTTTGGTACAGCCCTCCCAGTACCTTGATTTGGACTCAGAGATACTGGCTCCCTTCTGCCCTCGGATCTGGGAGAAAGGACATTTCTGTGATTTAAAGCTACCAGGTTGGTAATAATTTGTTATAACAACCAAAAGAGATTCATCATAAACACTAAAACTGCTCTGTATTATCACCTACACTCACACTCTGTAGTTTTCCTAGCAGACACTATTTGAGTAGGAGAAGTGGATCATAACCATAAGACTGGGTTAACAGGCTAACTTTCAAGATTATAGGAGCCTGATTAGAAAAACCAAACAACCTTAACCTCAAAGCGATGGGGCAAATGAAGGCTGGAAATTATCTTCAAATAAGGAGCCAAGTCAGAGCGGGAACATCAAAGAACACAGCAGCTGAAGGTAACCTTGAATGTTATGTCAGCGTTACTCACACTGAAAGTGAAGCTGGTCTTCAATCACAGCAAGGCAAATCCTGCAAGATGAAGATAGCAGGTCGCTCCTAGGCACGGAGAGACCCACGTTAGAGGAGGGAGATGAGGCAGGTTGGCTGAGGGCGCTCACAAAGCTGATCTTGGGATGGACAATACGAAGCAGATGTGTCATTTAATAAAATAACATAAAAGCAGACCTCTGGCCACATGCATGACAGGCCTCTGTTTTTTACTAACTTTAGTCAATGAAATGTGAGCAATAGAAAGACACAAGGATTAGGATGGAGATTTAATTGTCTAGAGCCAGAAGTCTCAATGAAAAGGATAGTTAGTTAAGAACTACTATATTGAAAATATTAATTCAACTGCATAATTATTAACAAAATAGGTTCCTTTCCCATACCATTTCACCAAATTATATTGCCTAATGAATCAAAACTATCATTACAAAACATAAAACCTGTTAAAATACAATAGAAAGTGAAGGTGAACTTCAAATATACTTACAGTTAAGAAAGCTTTCTAAGCACAGCAAAAGATAAACCATAAAGAATAAGGTTGGCAAACGTATATGTGTATATATTAAGGATTTTGAGACATGTGAAAACAAGATAAACTCCAGCCAACACAAGTTGGGAAAAATCTTTGCAATATTTATTGTGTATAAAAATTATATCAATGTTTTAAAAGATTTTATAAATCAATTTAAAAAAGAAAACAAACTTGAAACAGGAAACAAACACAAACCCAAACACAGTTGGACAAATCACAAAGAAAAAACATTAGAGCTTCATTATTAAGGAATCTAAAAATATACACTTAGGTATTATTTTAATGTATCAAATTATAAAATATAAAGTAAATAATTAAAAAATTGAAATATTCAGGATTGGCAAGCATATAGAAAAACATGCTATTACAATATACCATTAGAAAAAAAATGGTTCAACTTTGGACAATAACTTAGTCTTGTAAGTCAAAAGTAATACACTTAATAAATTTAGTTCATAAACTAAAATATGAATGATAATTGATATAAACAATCTACTCTGTGTTTTCTTTCCTCTGCATATATAATCTGAGATAAAGGCAAAGACATACACTGTTCAATGAACACTGATTAAAATAATTTATCATCAAAATAGACTCATAAATCACACAGTTATGAACTGAATTAGTGAATGGTACATTTACTTAATAGGATATTTTTGACCCATTAAATAACATTGATAAGTAATGCATTAGGGATTATATACATGTAAAATTAAAAGCAGATTATAATACAATAGTATAAATATATTTGTATTAAAAATATAATGTACACTGCTTATATGATGGTGGTAGGATTACAACTGATGTTATTGTTTTTCTTCCTTATATAGGTTTAAACATTTTTCAAGAATGAAAGTTAATTTCTCTTTCTGTGATAAAAGGAAAAGGAATTGTAGCAATACAAGCATTAAGAAATTGCTAAAGAGATGAACATATGGCTTTTGCCCAGGATGTTTTGTTTAGTTTATATAATAAAAGCCAAAAGCAGAGACTTCTTTCACTCATTATAAAGACAAACACACAAGCAAGCATGTAGAACTGATAGATTGCTATTCAAGGGATCCATCCCTTCAGTGGACAGCACTTTCTACCACACATGCTGCACCTACCCATGGACATGGCGGTTCCATGGCAGTTTCTGCTCTCACAGAGCTGGGTTTAGAATGGACCATGTACTGAGTCATGACTACTTAGGAGTCTTTAGGGCACTAAACACCTTTGATTTGACAAACCGGACTATATGTAGATGTCACCATGTCGGAAGATCACATTGACATTGTAAAAGTATTCATATGTACTCTAGTATGTCCATATTTCCAAGTCTTGGCTCAATAAAGGAAGATAAATTACATCTAATTTGTCTTTACTTAAGGAAATATGTTGTTCCTCCAGATTTTCTACAACTATAATAATTCTGTACATGAGCTGAACTATATTTACTTCATTTTAATGTAGTTAAAGGGAAACAGCTTTTTTAAAAAATTGTATTTCTTTTAATAGACATAAATTTGTCTAAATATACCCGTGAAAAAGCAGAAATTGGCAGTGACAGAATGAAAAGACAATTCCAATTATGTACTGTTTACAAGAAAATCCTTTCAAATTCAAAAAAGTATGAGTAATTTGAAAGTAAGGGAATGGAAAATAGAGCATGCAACCATTAATTTTAAGAAACAAGTCGGCATATCAATGTCTAACAAAGCAGACTTTCATATAAACAAGGCTAAAGTCAAAGATGGATAAATGGTATTTTATAATGACAAAAATATCGATTCACCAGGAAGATACAACAATCCTAAATATCTACGCATTAAACAACTTATTCAAAACAAATAAAGCAAGAACTAGGGAGGCTGAAAGATACTCAGACAATTCCACAATTATACTTGAAGATTTTGATACCTCCCCTCTTATTTTTATAAGTAAATTTTACTGGTACATTTTAGATATACATAATGATAACAATCATTATAAGGAATTTGTACCTACACCACATATATTTCAAATCCTCCCTCTTTAATTAGAAGAGCACTTTTCCTTTTTTCCTTCTGTATTCTTTTCTTTTACCCTCATCCCTCCCTGACACACCCAGTTCCCCTTCCCCTTTGAATATTTCTTACTTCACAATATCTATTATACGTGTCAGTCCTTATTTACCATCTCCATTTCTCACACAAGAAAAACAATGCAATATTTAAACAGGTGTGTTTAAAGAGTATGGTCTCAAAGTGCATCCACTTACCTAGAAATTTTTCAAGTATATCCTGTTTATGGCACAGTAGTACTCCATTGTATATTAAAAAAAAAAACAAAAAAAACCTTCTTTATCCATTTCTAGGTTGAGGGGCATTTAGGTTGTTTCCAAGGTTTAGCTATTACAATACGGGTGTGCATCTATCACTGTGGTATGATGCTTTTCACTCTTTTAGCATGACACCAAGGAGGAGAATAACTGGGTCAAATGGAAACTCTAGTTTTAGTTTTTTGAGGAATCCACATACTGATTTCCACAGTGGTGGCACCAGTCTACACTCCCAGCGATAGTGAAGGGTTTTTTTTTTTTCCTCAGAGCCCTGTCAGCACTTGTTATGGTTGATTTCTTGATAATTGCCACTAGTTCTGGAGTGACACAGAATTTCAGTGTTGTTTTAATTTGCATCTCTCGAATGACCAGTGTCGCTGAACACTTTTTCATGTATCTATTTGTCATTTCTACTTCTTCATCTGAGATGTCCCTATGCATTTTAGATGCCCATTTGTGGACTGGATCCTTAAATTGGGACAGCGTCTCATTTTTTTAGTTTTTTATGTTTTCTAGACATTAGCCCAATGTCTGAGGAACAGCTGGTAAAAATTTTTTCCACTCTGTGGGTTGTCTCCTCACTCTGTTAGTGGTTTCTTTACTGTGCAAAAGCTTTTTAATGAGATGAGATCCCAGTTGTTGATTCTTTGTGATATTTCCTGTGCAGTTGGTGCTTTGTTCATAAAGCCACGGCCTACAAGTGTGTCTTAAGGAGTTCTACCTATTGTCTCCTCCAGCAGATTTAGTGTTTCTGTTTTAATATTCAGATATTTGATTCACTTGTACTGAAATTTAGTGCATGGTGGGAGACATAGGCCTACTTTTAATCTTCGCCATCAGGAAAGCTAGTTTTCCTGGCATCCTTTATTCATCTTTCTTCCAGTGAAGATATTTGGCCCCTTATAAGGTGGCTAAAGGTGTCTGGAGTTATTTCTGCAACTTGTAGTCTGTTCCACTGACCCTCAAATCAGTTTCTTGCCAGTATCATGCTGTTTTTAATACAGTACCTTTGTAGTATGATTTCAAGCCAGGGATCGTGATACTCCCTGCCTGAACTCTCTTGCCAAGAATTGCTTTTGCTATTCTAGGTACCTTCTGGTTCCAAATGAATTTTAGGATTGTTTTCTATAGTTCTGTGAGGTACACTGTTGGAATTATGATCAGGATTGCACTGAATCTGTACAACAATATGGGAGTAAGGTCACTTTCACTCTATTGGTTCTTCCTACCCAAGAATAAGGGATATCTTTCTCTTTTCTGATAACCTCTTCATTCTCCTTTTTCAAAGTACTGTACTTACTGTATGAATCTTTTGCTTCCTTCATCAGGTTGTTGTTAAGCATTTCATTTTTGGATTCTTTGTGAAAGGTGTGGTTTCCTTAATTTCCTCTCAGTGAATTTGTTATTTGTGTACAGTTATGCAATTGACTTTTGAGCACTATCTTTGCATCCAGCTACATTACTGAATTTGGTTATTAAACCTAGAAATCTTTAGGTGGAGTTTTTGGGGTCTTCTATGTAGAGTATCAAGTCATCCTCAAATAATGATAATTTAATTTCTTCCTTTCCTGTCTTTACTCTTCTTATTTAGTTCTCATGTCTAATTGCTGTGGCTGTTTCCTGAATTTTATTGAATAAGAGTGGTGATAGTAGACATGCTTACTTTGATCCTGATGTTAGAATGAAAGCTTTCAGCTTCTGACTATTTAGCATGATATTGGCTGTCAGTTTGTCATATATGGCTTTTATCAAATTCATATAAAAACTATCTATTCCAATTTCTTGTAGTGTTTCTATTGTGCATACATATTGAACCAAATTTTTGAATAAACAGACTTAGGAGATGTCTAAAGAGTGTTCCATACTATAACACCAGAATACACATTCTTCTCAGCTACACCTGGGATGTTCTCCAAAAGAGACCACATACCAGCTGATAGAACATCCTCATGTAAATGCAAAAAAAAAAAATTATCCCATGCATATTATCAAATCATAGTCCACTGAAATTGGAAATCAATGGCAAAAGAAGCCACAATAACTTCCTAAATACATTGTAATTAAATAATACACTCCTGAACAACCATTGGGACATAGATCAAATTTCAGAAGAAATTAGACAGTTTCTACAATAAAAGATGTCAGTAAAACATACCAGAACTTACGGGAAGGAATGAAACCAGTCCTATGATAGAAACTTTTAGTGGTGAATTCACATATCAGAACAACAGTGCAAGCTCAAATAACCTAATGTTGAACCTCAAACTTCTAGAAAAAGAAAAGCATGCCAACCCCAAAGATTGTACAAGAGAGAAATTATAAACATTAGGGTAGAAATTAATGCAATGGATACTAGGAAAACAATACAAGGGATCAATGAATAGAAGCTTCTTTGGAAGCTTCTTTGGAACCTTCCAAAGAAGGTTTTTGGAAAGTTAAATAAAACTGACAAACTCTTAGCCAACCTTAACAAAAAAAAGAAAAGAAAGAGTCAAATCTATGAAATTAGGAATGAAAATGGTGAAATCACAACAGATCCTGCAGAAATCCAGAAGATCATCAACATCTACTTGAAGAACCTGTATTCTAATTAAATGGAAAACACAAAAGAAACGGACAGGTTCCTAGATACAAATAAATTAACAAAGTAGAATCAATAAGATATAAAAATTCTAAATAACCCAATATCAGTCAATGAAATTGAAGATACAATTAGAGAACTTCCAATAAAGAAAAGCCTATGTCATGGTGGATTCACTGCTGAATTCTACAAGGAATTCAAAAATCTAATGCCATTATTCCTCAAACACTTCAATGAGACTGAAAGGGAAGCAATGCTCCCAAACTCATTCCCGGAAGCTAATATGATCCTGATACCAAAACAGAGGAGAATCCAATGAAAGGAGAGCTACAGGACAATCTCCCAATTGAACATAGACACACAAATCCACAGTAAGATGCTGTCTTTGTTACTTTGCTACTTTTCTCTCATTGCTGAGACAAAATACCCAGTGCCCAAAATGAAGGAAGGAAAGGTTTATTTAGCTTACAGTTTGTGGAGGTCTCAGTCCATACTTGGCTGATTCAGAGGCAGAGTGGCACATGGCAGAGGGCAAAGTGTTCATGCAGAGCACAGCAAACAACCAGCAAAAGGGAGGAATGGCTGGAAGCAACCTCTTTTTCTCCCTTACCTTCTAAACAGCCTACCTCCACCCAGGGGGCGTGTAGCTCTTACACAGTCTCCATGCCCTCCTCTTCCACAGGCTCAGAATGTGTACAAAGTAAGCACCTTGGCTTCCTGCTGAGTCACTCAGCCAAACTTCTAGACTCCCCAAGTGGACACAACGTATAAACCATATCAATCTACCCCTTGTCAACTTGGCAACCAGACACATTTCTTTAAACCAGTTTCTAGATACAAAGCCTTTCTATTGCATTAGAATCATAACATTTTGCCCCCATACAAATGAAAATTAAACACTTCAAACATTTAAAGGCACAAAATAAACATTACCATTCCAAAAGGCACGAACAGGGAAATATAGAGCATTGGGACCAAAGCAAGTCCAAAATCCAGCAGGGCTAACATTGTGTCCTGTCATTCCACATCCAGCATCTGAAGCAACATGTACATTGTGAGCTCCAAAGGGCTTGCATCAGTCCACCCTATGGCACTTCTGGTGGTTACAGCCTCCATGGCTTCTCTCTTAGGCCCACTTTGCTCCCTCCTTGCAGCTTTCCTCAGATGATCCACGGTCCTGTCTTTTCTAAACTTCTAAGATCTCCAGTGCACCTTTGGCTTTACACTAAGAGCCTCACATATTGCCCTCTCAGGGGCACACCGCCTGGCCTCCCAAGCCTCCTGAAATCTGGATGGAAGCCTCTTTAACCTCAGAACTCTTGCATTCTCCACGTACCTAAAGCCAGAGCCACGTGGATGATACCAAGGTCTTCTGCCACCTGGAGCAATAGCCAAACTTTCCTCTCTTTTGGCCATAGGGCTCAAGTGCATGGATTGCGGGGCACTCTGAATCCAGTGCTGAGGGACAAATTCTCTATGCTGCTTCCATTCTGGAAACTGGTGCGGCAGCCACCACCACCATTCTGGAACATGGCGATCTTTGGCTTCCTTCTCAAGGCAAGGTCTCTCACCTTTGCAGTTTTGAGGCTGCAAAGGGTGGAGACTTGCTGCTTGTGATGTCCTCAGGCCATCTTTTCCATTCTCTTGTTCCTTCATAGCCATAGAGATCTCCTCAGCTTTATCTTTGCAGTCCACAGCTTTACTGGGAGCTTCCTTTCTGGCTAAACTCACATTTAAAATCATCCTGCTGGGCTCTTTGCTCTTGATTCTCAATATACATCTGGCTAAAAGCCCCCAACAATAGCCATGCCACTTCTCCAACATTCAACTGCCGTGAAATTTCTTTTGCCAGATTAGTTAGTTTGCTGCCATCCTTAATCTCAGTCTTAGGCAAAGTCTCTGGACATGAGCAAAATGCAGACAAACTTTCTGCCAAGCCATAACATACATAATCTGGAGTCCAACAACCAATGCAGTCCTTCTTCCCATCAGAAACCTCCTGAATCTGATCTTTACCAGCAGGATTTCTATCAGCCTTCTGATCTTCCGAGCTCTGACCAGAATCTCCCATATAGAACAGCCAAAGGCATTCCAGTGCATCTCTTTCAGGAGACATCTCCGAACCTTTCCAAACTCTTCCCACAAGCCATTTCCAAAGGCTCTTGAACCACATGGTCAGGTGTAGTAACAGCAACGACCCCACTCCCCTGGTACCAAATTCTGTCTTGGTTACTTTTCTCTCATTGCTGAGACAAAATACCCAATGCCCAAAATGAAGGAAGGGAAGGTTTATTTAGCTTACAGTTCATGGAGGTCTCAGTCCATACTTGGCTGGTTCAGAGGCAGAGTGGCACATGGCAGAGGCAAACTGTTCATGGCAGCAGAGCACAGCAAAGAACCAGCAAAAGGGAGGAATGGCTGCAAGCAACCTTTTTTTCTCCCTTACCTTCTAAACAGCCTAACCCCACCCAGGGGGTGTGTAGCTCTCACAGAGTCTCCATGCCCTCCTCTTCCACAGGCTCAGGATGTGTACAAATAAGCACCTTGTCTTCCTGCTGAGTCACTCAGCCAAACTTCTAGACTCCCCAAGTTGACACAATGTATAAACCATAACAGATGCTAGTAAACACAATACAGCAAATCATTGACAAAATTATACTGCATGACCAGGTAGGATTCATCCCAGGGTTGCAGAATGGCTATTATGTTCAAATTATTAAATGTAATACCCCATTTAAATAAAGCCAAGGACCAAAATCACATGATCATCTCATTATGTAGAAAGAGCTTTAAATACTATACATAATGCCAATATATTTTTTATTTTTAATGCATTTGTAGCTTTGTTATAAAAGTTATTCATTTTATATACTCAACAGTCTATGATCTTTGGTAACATATCATAAAGTCTTACAGCCTATTATAAGTACCTTCTTGAAACTTTACTTTTTATAGCAAATATATTACCTAACCATCTTCTATAGAGAAATGTTATATTAGCTATGGTATAAACTTTTAAATCCATGTATTTCAAGCTATTTAATTTTTAAAACCTACTTGTGAAGCTAAAATATCTCTGAATAAAATTGAAACGTATAATTTAGTTCATTTATACAAAAGAAATTATTGATAGTCACGAGAATCTGAAGAACAGGTCCTTAACTCTAGGTTAGTCTAAAATAATGGTATTTTTCTCATATTTTAGAGTTAGTTACACTGATTTTTTTCATTCAGTCCTAAGGTAATTCTACCAGAATACCATTTGGGAGCAAGTATTAAAACAGTTAAAAGGAAATGGCTATAATTAATTTAAATTTTGACTGTTTGCACTTTTACTTTTATTGCAGCAAAACTGCTTCTAAGTGCTGTTATTTAACCATTATTTTAAATTTGGATCTGTTAGAAATTGTGTCAGGGGAATATTAAAGCATCTAAATTGGTCTATAAAATATTGGCTTATTTTCTTACAAAGAAAGTTTTCAGAAGATAGTAATTGGTAGAATACATATAGGACTAAAGCTTTAAAAATTGTTATTGTTGCCGAGCAGAAAATGTTATGTTATTTTCCATGTACTGAAGCTTTTATTTGTTCTTAAATGCAGGATTAAATATATAATGATATGCAGAGTTATGTGACACTGATATACTTTGCATTGTTTATGGGGCTTTTAGAACATAATAATGTAAAATGTGTGATGTAAATAGGAATATATGAGTAGATTCAAGAGAAACAGTGGATGTACCACTCATTTTCAACTGAAAAACAATTATTAGTGTTATTAAATGCAAAGAAAAATCTCAGTGCCACTATATTTTTCAAGTAAGCAACATGCATAAGAAAATGTGGTCTAATTTGCTCAGCCATATTACTTGAAATGGCTCATAACCAAATAGTTTCTGAACAATTTATAATCAGCCCCAAAGTTCAAAATATTTAAAAATACCTATCACTTCCAGATAATCAATGAGACTGTTACATTTGTTCTCATTTCAACACAATAGAGAGACTTTTGATTAAACTTGAAGAATAAAATATATATAGGCAAAATGTTTGAAAACATGCTTGATAGTCAAGTTAAAAAGATACCTTGAAATTAATGTTTCATAATTGATTCATGGTAAAGCACTTTCTCCCAAACTATTCCTCAATTTTATATTGCTTTAAAATACACAAGTTTTAGTTTTTAAATTCAATGACCCACGGATTGGGACATAACTCAGTGGCACAAGCACCTGCTTGGCAAGTGCAAAACCTAAGTTCTATTCCTGGTACCAAAAAATAATAATGATAATTTTAAAAAAGGTAATGACTCTGGAGCAATTTTTTGTTCCTTTGAAAACATTTTCTTCTTAAAAGTGAGTCTCAGTATTTATAGAAAAATTAATCTATAATTAATTGACATGGGGATAACAAAGGTAATTTCTTCTAGCAGTGCCTTCCTAATCCTTAGGATTAGGCCCTAGAGCCATCTAGAAATGGTAGCAAAGACAGAGATCACCAACTCTACTCCCATGAATTCTGATTGAAATATTTTAGAATCTGCATATAAATACTGTGTGTGTTATCAAAATTTTCAATGGTCCTTGATACATATTTTGAGAAATTCTTTTACAGTTTTCTATGAGAAAAACCATTGTCATGGAATATGCGTATTCTACTAGACATCACTGTATATGAGTAAGGAAGTAGGTGAAACTTAACTTGGCCTAAACAGATGATTTCATGCTTTCAACATATCACATTTAATCACACGATGGGCCTTTAGTAAAAGTGGATTTGAGGACCGGGGACTTATCTACTTCTTTGGGCTTCTGGCTCTAAAACTAAATAATCTGAGTCCAACAAAGTCATTTCATAGGAGATACAAAGAGTGTAAAAGAAACAATGCTTGGCTGTGAAGCAATATATATTCTGTAGTAACCTTGCCTGGGGTAAGAGACTTAGCTAGCTGAAATGCTTGTGTGTGTGAGGGACAACATTCTGAGAGCATATGAAATCACACACTGAGGAACTGAATCACTGTACATCTCCAAATCTATAGTCTTCTTAGTATATTTACATTCAAATGAATTATAAGCTCAGATGAAAAGCAGTAGAAATATCTGAATGAAATCATGAGTATATGACATTTTTTCAAAAAATTCCTCTGAGGAAGACTACCACTGCTGCCTGCTTCCTTGGAACAGCAGGTCTTGGAGCACGAGTGTGCTCAGAGTCATTTTGTTTCATCAGTTTTCTTGGTATTGTTGATTTTTCCTATATTATGGTTTTCACAAAATACTAAGAACTTTTTCTGCAAAATGTCATCTTTCATTTCATAATCCTTTAAAAAGGCAAAATTTATCCAACTCAATCTTAAGAGGGTAAATTGCAACTGACAGGAGTTCCACCAAATGTATTTCACTTTCTTATATCATCACATTGTAGTGAAGAACATTCTTTATTTGTGCACACCTTAGTTACCATCTTAGGAAAACACTATGCTGGGCAGCTTCAGTTATCCCCGCTGAGCAGGAAGAGGAGAAAATCCACTTTTGTGCTGCACATCCCTAAACTTAAAAGAAAAGGTTCCTTTTCTAGTTTATGGCAACGTACTTAATGAACCAGTACGGAACGGTGACTCTCTTCTGCAAATAAGCAAGGGAACATAAAGAGGCAACTGGAATTTTATGTCACAGAGTCCACTTTAGGTGTATAAAGTCTAACCCACTAAGCTGTTGATATGGGCCGTGATATAGCTCAGCAGGCCCTGAGTTCTATTCCAGCACCAAACTAAAAAGAAAAAAAGTTAAGAGAAGTAAAATGTCACTTGGAGATTCATAATATTTACTTTATTTCACATCATTGTTGCACTGAAAGATACTTGTTTAGGAGTTTATATAAAATTCAACAATTCAGTGAAAATTTCCCCACATATCCCTACACCACCATGACTTTTCTAGACTTTTCATTGCTTCATTAAGTGCCTAATGGAATAATATTCTAAAATGTATTCACGCGTTTTCTCTCACACTTGCTTATGAATGATCTTTCCCATACAGACCCAGAAGCAATCTTTGCCTTAGAGAAAACTGAGAGAGTGGAATGTGAAGAGAGAGAAATAATTGACATAAATCATTTTTGATTTTCAAAAATGGTCTTGAAAACTCTTTCAGAAACAATGGATTTTAAGATCTCACTTTAAAATTCTTGAGGCAGACACCAGAGAGAGAAAAAACTGTTTCCAAATCAACAGAGCTTCCTTTTTAAGTATGAAAAGCACAATTTGAAAAACTGAGCATAGCATTTTACTGTGAGTCACAAATGGAAGTATATGGCACACGAGGACTACGTTCCCGAACACCAACGCTTTCCAGGGAGAGATGGAGCCCAGAGGAGAGAGGAAAAAGGGGAGATACATGCTGAGAGGACATTTTTTCCCATGATTTACTTGGATGCGGAGGACATGTACTAAAGATTATATATTGATTATTTTGCTCTTTATAACCTATATTATAAAGCACAACCATATCAGTCCCAATCAGCAGCTAATAGATGTTGAGACCTATTCAATAAGAATTGAGAACTATTATATATGAGACATGTAAAAATAAACAACCAATTGAGGTATTATACCCTAGGGTTCCTCAGGGAGCTTTCAATCTATTGCAGGTGATGGGGCAGGGATTGATACAAATGAGGTACTGGCTTTTATCACATGTAGAAATATTCCTATTAATACTGTACCACGTAGATGTGAGATTCCAGTCTGGTCTGTTTTTCTTTATGTTAACAGAGATTATTAATGAGGTATGATATGGGTTGTTTTCATAAAGTAGAGAAACTTTTGAAATTATCTTTTGTTTTTATGAGTCAAAATTAGCCTGAGGAAAACTTGTATGTGGAAATTTCAAAAGACTGTCTAACAATGAACAAAACATGTTTCAAATAACGCAGTTCTGCTATGTGTTATTCTGTCTATCTTGGGGAACTACACTCCTACCACTTTAACAAATAGTAAAATTGAAGTCATTTTCGTAGAAAAAGCAATGACAAAATAAAGCAGAGAAAATCAGAGAAAAACCAACCAAAGGAAATGACTGGATGCTAAAGACATGACTTCACTCAATACAAGAAAATTTTGGCTAAGGCAATCAAAGACTAGGCAACATACCCACCATTATTTTCTTTGAAGCAGTAGCTATCAAAGCTATGGCTTATAGAGCCTTTACTGGGGAGAACGGTGTAAAAAGTATGCTCAGTATGAAAAGATTCTCTGGAACGTAAGTGGGGGGATTCCCTTCACGGCCTGTCCTGACTTTCCTGAAATCATCAGAATGACAGGAGGAAGGATGGGATCTCGCGGGGCCTGAGTATACTCAGTGCATTTGTGGACTGTAAAACAAGGAGAGGACATATGTAGTTTTTGAACCAGACAGAAACGAAAAGCACGATGACAACAAGCACAAACAATGATAAACTACAACATGAAATAACAAAATAGCAAAATAAAACATTTACTAGGATACAAGTGTACAGAGGACATGAACAAGGAAACTTCATATAAAGGAGAAGACAAGAGAAGCCAGAGAGAGATGAGTGCGTGAAAGGCGGGACTGGAGAATCAAAAGAGGAAAATCCATTCATTTTGTAAATACTATTAGGGTTTTTTTTTATATCATATTGGCTAAATTTTTACAATTCATAATATATTCTTTCTCCTTGGTTTTTAAATTGCAAAAAGTGTCTTTCTTCTACAATCAAATATTGCTGTTACCAGTATAATAATTTTTGACCCATTAAAGGGCCTAATACAAACTAGACTGAATGAAATACACACACACACACACACACACACACACACACATACACACACACACACACACACACACACACTATGAGCAACTATACTTGATAGGATATAATTTTAAGGCTGGACACTTTTTTTCTAAATATAACATGTAAAGACAAAAATATTAGGAAAATATAAATGTGACCACCTTGAATTGTAAAGTTTGCCAATTCTGAAGTCAATATGGAGACATCTAGGAAAATCAAGAGATCTAGTAAAATGGAGACTTTGTCACCTTACAGTGGCGACTTCCACATAAGGCCACTAGTCACATGTATAGACCTGTAAGACAGTTTTTAAGAGCCTTACTCAAACATTAATGGAGACCCAATGGTTACCAAATAAATGAGCAAAAGCTCTAACATACAGCAGCAACATCCAAAATAATGATAAAATGTAGCATAGAGAAATAGAGATGAGGGAAAGCGAATGCCCTAAACATGAAAGATGATATCACAATGTTCAGGAATCTAGAGATTCAGCACCATATAGTTACTAGAAGGATGGGTGTTATGGTTGATACACTGTGTCAACTTAGAGAGTCTAGAGGTTTGGCTGAGTGATTCAGCAGGAAGCCAGGGCGCTTACTTTGTACACATCCTGAGCCTATGGAAGAGGAAGGCATGGACACTGTGTGAGAACTATGCCCCCTGGGTGGGGGTAGACTGTTTACAAGGTAAGGAAGAAAAAGAGGCTGCTTGCAGCCATTCCTCCTTTTTGCTGGTTGCTTTCGCTGTGCTCTGCTGCCATGAATGTTTGCCCTCTGCCACGTGCCACTCTGCCTCTGAACCAGCCAAGTATGGACTGAGACCTCCACAAACTGTAAGCTAAATAAACCTTTCCTTCCTTCATTTTGGGTGTTGGGTATTTTGTCTCAGCAACAAGAAAAAAGTAACCAAGACAATTGGTCGGGAAAATGGCTCTAGTTTAGAGCAGAACCTCCAGGACAAGTGTGCAGTGCTTAAGAGAGAAGCCTTCCCAAAAATGGGGTGATGGGGAAATGAGTTACCCTGTACACTTGAACAGATGTAAAGTATCTTCGATATTGTGAAAAGAACATTAAGTACATTAAACATCTAAGGAAAGTAAAGGTTGAGGCAATTATTAACTTTAATGGAAACATATTATGAATAATCATCTACTATTAGCTCCGAAATGTAAAAAGAACACTAATGAGCTAAAAAAAAATTCCATGGAATTGTGTGTTAGGACTTTGGAAAGATGGGTGGAGATGAACAGGAGATTAGGGAGGAGAGTAGAGATTCTATTCCTTATACTAAGTCAGCAAGGTCTAAAGGTTTGACGTCAAGCCATGGCTATGTATTTTATGGATATGAACCAGCTACCTCTGATCAGACCCTCATCAAACTTAGAAAAGTACAAATGAATAATTATTCAATCTTAGGACATATGGAGATCTCTCCAGGGAATTAGGTTAGAGTTTTAAGAAAACAACACCTGTTTGTCATTATAGGACTGTCAACTGCCCTTCTTTAAAGAGTCTCTGTGTGTAATCATTATGATAAAAACCAATTTGTAAAGTATGATATGCAAAGTAAAACTGAAATCAATAAACAACCGAGTTGACACATAAATATAGAAAATGCAACTTCAAAGCTCTGAAATATTCATACATGTCCAAAAGTGGAAATGAATTAAAACAAAAGAAGTATTAGTCAATAAAATAAAGAAGATATTTATATTTAACATCTTGTTTGTTCTAGCTTAGTCTGCCCTAACCACACAGGTCTTCCTGCACAGCCCCAGTGCAGAATGTTTCCATGTGGGCTACATTCACAAAGAAGCCTTCCGTCACTCAGTAACGCCTTTCTTATTTCCATTTTTCTTTATAGCACCTACCCCAACCTGTGATGCTTTGTGTCTATTGGCTTGTTGTCATGTCCCTAATGCAAGCAATGACCACCTAGGAGGTGGTGAGGCAGGGATTGGAAGCTGCTTAATAAATATTTCCTAGGAAACGCGTACAGAATATGTCATCACTTACTTGGTATGATCTACAGCTGGCCTGTGGTTTTCTTCTCCATGATGTATACTGATCCCTTTCCCAAGGCCCCACCTGAATGTGTTTGAATCTTGAAGTAGATTTCCTGAGATCGGCTGATACCACTTACACAAGCTTCGTTTTTCAAATGTGCAAACATCCATTACTTGAATAGAGAGAACAGAGAAAAAAATGAGCTAATCCAAATAAATAGATCACTTAATGTTGATTTTCATCTCTGCAGCACTTTCTCACTCTTTGCTTAATTACAATCTAACTTTTAAGCATTATTAGAACAGTTAAGCAATTTCTAAAACTCCAGGTTTGTGCCATTAAAATACCTATTGTAACTGAAATGCGGGAGTAAATGCATATACTAATAATCAACTCTCATGAGAGGTGTGATGTTAATTATCTCCTGAAACCACAAGATGAGCCACTGCCAATCTCTCCTAACACAGCATTTGTGCTTGCTGCATGATCTTCAAACTCTGACAAGCCAGTTCTCCTTTATCCTTAGCAATATTGCAGAGGTAAACTTTAGACAAGTCTCTGACAGGGTTATTGCTAATTTCAAATGACTTAATTTCAAAGAACTTTGTTTTATAATATGCGGTGCTGACCTTGTTTTTTGGAAAGTTTTTAAGCTTCTTGTAATGATTGTGTCCTAATATTACAGAAAATTGTAAGTCCAGTGATCTTTTGAAATACAGAGATTTTGTATGAGAACGCTTTTTCTAGATTCTCTTTTTTTTCTGTCTCTGAATGCATGCATGTATCTATCCATGTATGCTAAATCCTTCTTTCCTGGACTTAAAAAAATTCACTTCAATAGGTTATGTATGCTATGGAATACGTGATATGCATTCCAGCTTTTGATGTCGTTAACTCTGACAGCATACAGTTCGGCCACGTGGAAACCTAAGTGTGGGAGTTAATTTATATTCTGAGAAGGAAATACTGCAAAGAGAAAGTGATTTTAATCATATCATTTAGGTGTGTTCCTTAATCTGTGATATTAATAGCAATTATATATTTATTATGCGAGGATGTTTAAGATTCAAGTGGGATTAGGATTCTATTCTTCATATCATTAAAATATAATGACTGGGCACTTTTAAAAAACAGTCTTCATAAAGACTTTTCTCTATAAAGTCAAGCAATATAAGACCAAGAGATCTGATGTGCGACATTGTTCTTGCCATCAGCAACAACGTGCTGCATGCTTCAAAATTTATCTCCATTTAAAAAATTTAAAAATGTAAACCTGCTGATAATAAACAGATTTATCCTAATGTTTTATACTACATAAAAAGGAAGCAGGATCATACAGTTAGTAAATGCAATGTCAATAATGCAATCATATGTACTAAAAATTATTCTGATTTTAAAATAATGTAAGAATATTCATTTATGTCCTTTAAAGAATTTATTAAAACAACTCTAATCATAAATGACATTGTTATAATGTGAAGTTTGAACTAAGAAGAAATTCAGTATTTACTAATAATATTCGTTAATATATTCTCTTGGGTTTTGTGTAAACGTTTCAAAATATTAAAATTTATACAGAAGGATAGCTGGGATGCCTGTATTGTTGATGTCTAATGGTTTATTGAAAGGAACAGCTAATGCTTTATTTATTTTTGCATGCTTGTATCTGGTAATCTAAACAACGAATATGAAGACAATGGTTGGAATATGACACCCATTGTGGAATTCCTATCATCTTGTCTAGTCAAACTCTGTGTAATTTATAAAGTTTTGTTTTGTTTTGTTTTTGTTTTTATTCTTTTTAATGGCTTGATCAATTTTGCATTCTTACATCTGTTCATCTGATTAACTTTGTTGGAGATAAAAATATGTATATAACAACTGATGTTAATTCCTATCATTTTGTTCTGAAATCCTGTATCATTCTCATTGTTTTTTGTTTGTTTTTGACTGTTATTGGTATTTTAATATTGTTCTTTTTATTATTATTCTCTTTAAAATAAAAAAGAAATGATTAGGGATAAAAATAGAAAAGAATTTATATGCATTCATACTACTGGCTTCATCACTTCTCAGCCTTTTGGCTGAGACCAATGGTAGCATACTAATGGCTTCCCGTGAGAAAGTCTTATTACTACAGCATCTTCCAGTGTACTATCTCCTTTTTGTGTTGCAAAGGATAAACCCCTTACTCACCTGATATAATTGCTGTCCCATTTCCTTTATGCAGTGAGCCAGCTTTGATTTTCATTGTTTTTCTAGATTGCACCATTTGCGATGTATTTGTACAACATGAGTCTTTTTTTGTGGATTAGAAGAATAAATATGAACTTTATTGGATTTCTTAAATCCTAGAATTTTTGATAAGACTGATACAGGACACATAAGAGTTTCATTATACTCCCTGTGTTACCTGTTTACAACTATTCATCTTCATTATTAGACACAGACTCAATGTTTGACTGTCCATCTACGTCTTTGGCTGAGAAGTTCATGTTTAAGTTAAATAATGAGTCTTTTATTTGCTTAGAAAAGTCTATGAATTGGCAGGAAAAAATAAATGAAGACAATATTTTACAAGGACGAGGGGTTCAAGGTCTCATGTGTACTACGCTCAGGTTCTTGTGGACTCTGTATATTTGGCATAGCATCCACTGTCACATGGAAATTCTGACAATGGCAAAATTTGAGCCACTTCATCCAACTCAGTTTATTAAATGCTTCCTCTACAGATACTTCCTGTTTGATAGTGTAGGAAGTAGAGACAAAAGGGGAATAGAGAAGAGGTAGTAAACCACAGTCTCAGAGCCAAGCACAGTCTATAATCACAGTAGCTTTGAATGCAAAAAACTAGTCTAAAGAAACTTATTTCTGTTCGACATGAAAGAAAATATAGGCTGATTCTTCTATTATTTTTATACAAATAACTCTTAGATTGAGAGATTGCTCTAAGCCTCACTGAAAATTCCACGACATTAGACAACGTTACTTACAGATTATGCTAGTATTCTTATCTACTTTATAGCTATGGTTAATTCAAAATTTAAGAAGTCACCTACCACAGAATGACTCATCTGATTTGTCAGGGCAATCATATCTAAAATCACATTTCTGGAATTTTTGAACACAGTGACCATCGGTTCTGCAGACAAATTCAGCATCTGTGCAGCTGTGTGGAGGTAATGTTACAGGAACCGAAGTTTCTGATGGAGTTGGAAGGTCTACAGGCAAATCACCTGGATCACAGAAGATATACAGGCATCATTTAGCAGGCTTTCAGTTACTTTAAACATTTCACACAGTGGACCTTTCTAAATATGCTTACTTTCAGCATTATAACATTTAATGATATTTTTAGTTTGTTAAAAATATTTTTGTAAGAAAATATTTAAATTGAGTGTCTTGTCTTACCAATGATTAAAAAAACTATGAAAAATTTTAATTATAAAAGTAGGTGAATGGGCAGGGATGTAGCTCAGCAGCACAAGAGCCGGCCTGGCAAGCACAAGGCCCTGAGTTTGATTCCCAGTACTAAAACCAAAACAAAACAAAAATAAAAGTAGGCAAGGGACATGTAGAAGTTATTCAAATGGAAAAACTATTCAGAGCACATCAATAAATAAGAGGCCAAAGAAAAGGCTTGAAAGCTGAGGAGAAGTCAAAAGGGATCTAGATGCTGGCACTGAAAATGAAAGTCAAGATCAAAACAAACCTTTAGGGGCTGGGGATATAGCTCAGTGGAATAAGCACCTGCCTATCAAGCACAGGATCTTGAGTTTGATCCCCAGTACCACCAAAAATAAAATAAAATAAAAAATAAACCTTCAACCCTGCTAAGTAAATAAACTTTATTCTTCAACTGCTCCAATGAATTCACATCTCCATATTTTGTCATATAATCAAAACTCAAAACCAGCAGTCTGCATTTGTAATTTTTGAGCAACTACTATTACAAATTCTGAAATCATACAAATTAAAGGACAGCTATAGAAGTTGATTAGCTTATACATTAAATTGTTTGATACTTATGCATTTGTAGTATCTTCACGCTATGCACATGTTGGATGCATCGAATTTAAATCCAAATAGGCCATTTTGACATGAAATCATTACCTAGTGGTGGACAAATAAGCCAAAAATATTTTTCATAACAGTTCCAAGATATAAGTTTATGACAGAAATTGTAACTGGCTGGAAGTGAGAATGGCATCTATCCCTTCAACTCTGTAATTGTGGCATAGTTTTCAAATCATAAGCAATTGGGTGAATAAGTGGACATATGGATGGAAAGATGAACGGATGCTGTATGGCAGAGTTAATGAATAAATAAATACACAAATGAAATATATTTACAGTGTATTAAAGTAATACAGAATAAAACAGTACATCAGAAGAGAGAAACCTTTTAAGTGAGATGATGCCTTAATTAAGAATCAACTTATCTGACTCAGTGAGGAAAAATCCAAGGTCTTTATTGGCCAGTGACAGAAAAAAAAAATGCACTGAACTATTTTACTTTTCGTTTGCACACCATAAGAGTTTGTCAGGAGAATGTCTCATAATGAGAGAAGAATATATGCAGGTGATCCCTGAGCTCCAAAACTAGAGAGTGGACAACTCCCTAGTCATACAGAGCCAGGTCAGACAAATTTTCAAGTCTGGAATAAATTGAAAAAGCTGTGGAGAAACACCAAGATATAAAATTTCTATTTCAGAAATATTTCTCTGGTGTTAGTGTGGAGGATGTTTCGCCTGTGGCTCTGATATGGGGAAAGTGGAACAGCTATGCACTTTCTCTAAGTCAGGCAACTACTACCTCAAAACAGAGATGGTTTAGAGGTGAAAGAAAAGACCTGAGCAATAGGAAACAGGCAGTCTCTTCTGGAGTGGGAATGTGGGTGCTATTGGGAATTTGAGGAACGTGTAATAAGTATTTTGCCTTCAAATTTCCTCCAGACTTTATTTCCTAGTTCAAATTCTGAAGTAATTAAGTAAGATTGACATGTACAGCAGATTGTAGATCCACATTTCAACTTTTTAGAAATGAAGCTAATACTGGAGGAAAATACATATATCTGTAGGAAGTTGTCTTCACATGGAAGAAATACTCCAAGTTAGAACCTATTCCTGGAAATGTAGAGCCCACCTATGTGGAAACACAGTAAGGAGGTGTTCATACATCTTATCCTTCTGTTATGGTTTGCGTCTGTATGTCCGCCCAAATCCTCATGCAGTCGTGGGGCGGGCTTCTAGGATTTCTGTTTGATCCACAATGCAATGCTGGCATTATGGGTGTGAGCACTGTGTCTGCCCCGGGGCGGGTGGTTTTCACACAGTGTAAGGGAGGGAAAGAGCCTCACTCTGGGACAATCCTCCCTTTGCTCCTGCTGCTTTTGCCGTCTTCCACCACCGTGAACTGTTGCCCTCTGGCATGTGCCGCTCTGCCTTGGAGCCAGCCCAGTATGGACTGAAACCTCCACAGACCGTGCACTAAATAAACCTTTCCTTCCTTAATCTGGGCAACAGGTATTTTGTCTCAGCAATGAGAGAAGAGTAACCAAGACACCTTCTTATAGCAAGTCAGCTCCAAAATGAGAAAAAGGAAAACAAGGGTCAAGTATGCATACTCAGGCTCTCTTTGTAAACTTACAAATCCATTATTGTTTTCCTTTCCCCAGAAAAAGAATGAGTAGGGAGATCAAGGAAGTATAGGAATGTTAGGAACTCTCACGGTTTGTGTCTGGATGGCCCTGCAAAGTCTCATGCAGCCGTGGGGCAGGCTTCTAGAGTTTATAATTGATTCATGGTCTAATGCTGGGGTTATGGGTGTGAGTGCTGCACTAGGATGGGCAACCTGCATACAATATAAGGGAAGGAAATAGGCTTATTCTCTCTGCTCCTCCCTTTTTGCTCTTGTTGCTTTTGCTGTCTTCTGTTGCCCTCTGCCAGATGCCACCCTGCCTTGGAGCCAGCTGATTACGGACTGAAACCTCCCCAAACCATGAGCTAAATAAACCTTTCCCTCTTTAACTTTGGGCACAAATATTTTCTCTCAGCAATGAGAGAAAAGTAACCAAGATATGTTCTAAATTAAGTCTACACGAAAAAAGAAATTAATATCAAAGAAAATGTGTTCTTCCCCAAAAGGGAAGAGTGAAAAATAATAAATGTATCAATAATTAGATGATTATAACACTATTCTTTGAGATCATATATATATATATAAGTTGTATGAGAAGGATTCAATTTGTAGAACTGAAGAAATATTTTGTATCTCAATAGTATTTCAATAGCAATAGTCCAGAAAATCAAGGCCTTAGAGGTCAGAGAGCTTGTTCTCCATCAGCCAGATACATCCACATTAATACTATACAGCAAATAACAAATGAAAATGATCATGTAACATAAAAATCTGATATATCCAATGTTGTAAAATTTGACCTTTTAAAAGAAAGAATAGCTTAAACATTTTGGAAGCTGGTAATTAAAAAAATATTAAAGAAAACAGATAAATCAGAGAGAAAACCCACTAAAGTTATGAACAATTAATTCAAAATAAAGTTCAGTGAGGTTACAAGATATTTCATATTTATCTCCAGTTCTGCTTTCTGTGGCTTGAGCTACATTCACTCAACCATGGGAAATGGGGACTTGGTAAATTACCAAGTGGTAAATGGGACATTCCAGAAAAAAAATATAATTCATAAATTTTGAATTGTACACTATTCTGAACAGTGTAATGAATTCTTGGATCATGTTGTTCTTCCTATCAGGACATGAGTCATCCCTTTATCCAGCATTTCAGTGCTGTATATTCTCCCTGTCACTTTCATAGCCATCTGGGTTATCAGAATAACTGTCATAGTATCATAGAACATGAGGTCAAATGGTCCTTATTTTATTTTTTAATGAGCCCAAAGTTCAAGAGAAATAATACTGGTAAATTTAGGTTTCCTTTCAGTGAAAATATGAGAGTTCTTGAGTTAATAACCTATGAGAAAAAAATCTTGTGCTTAAATTGTTAGGCATCTGTAAGAAGAACAAATCTCCCATCTGTGAAACTGTGAATGAAGAAACAGAAAATTAATAGTGAGATACCATCATTTGCAGAGAGGATGGCTATCATCAGAAAGTCAAATAATCCCCAATACTGGCAAGGCTGCAGGGAAAGTGGAACACTTCCACACCATTGGTGAGAAGGTAAGCTTACTAGTACAACCACTATGGAAATCAGTATAGAGATTCTTCAAAAAACTAGACACAGAAATCCACTTGCCCCAGCTATTCTTGTAGATACCTTCTCAAAAGAGTTAAACCCATCACGCTATAGTGTACCTGAATATCCATGTTTATAGCAGCACAATTTCTAATATTACAACCTTAGAAGCAGCCTACGTGCCTTCCAACAGACAGACAAAGAAAATGTGCTACTGTTATACAACTGAGCACCACTCTACCATAAAGAAGGGTAAACTTGAAGTATTTGTAGGTAAAGGCTGCACCTTGAGATTGTAAAATTAAGGAAAATGAAGGAAACACAGAAGCTTAAATATCGTATGGTTTCTTCCATTTGAGAAACCCAGAACATAAACAAATAACAAGGTAATAGGAAGTAGGGAATAGAGCTCTCTCCAAAGGGGGGGGATAAGAGATGGGGCGAGGGGAGGACGGGGATGGGAAAAGAACTGAAAGAAAAGAATGAAAATGAAGCTTTTGTAAATGGGAAAGGAACCAATTTGGAAGGAGCAGAGACGGCTTAGCAGGTCAAGGGGCGAAAAGAAGAATGTAGGTGGGTTTTGTATGCCCCCAACATCCCTCAATAATGTAATCATTATATACTTCAGAGATGTGGTAATTAAACAAGAATGCTGGAAAAAGGAAGGAAGGAAGGAAGGAAGGAAGGAAGGAAGGAAGGAAGGAAGGAAGGAAGGAGAGAGGGGAGGAGAGAGGGGAGGAGGGAGGGAGGGAGGGAGACAGACAGAAAACTGTGTTCACTGTACCACCCCATCCCCAATCACAAGTTATGGCCACAGTGGATGGTAAATGTTTAGTTAAGATGGAAACAGCATTAAATTTGTGTGTGGAAGCAATGACCGATTAAGGATTTGAACTGAAAGCACTATGTTAAGCCAGAAAGCAGGACCCATACATCAAGGATTCAGCTAGGGATCTCCTGAAGTGCTACACATTAACCCATTTAGTCCAAGGTAGGGAGAAATTCACCAATAAAGGAATTATTTTAGAGGCATAAACTTTCAGTAAAGTCTATGTCATTCAGTGAAGAAGTTCCTGCTACATTTTTGCCTTAGCTGAATAAAAAATACCATCCAAAGCAAGTCATAAGTTGTGTTGAAGCCAGGCTCGTCTGGAGGAAAGACTACAATAGAACGTACATTTGTAAAAGTGCAGAGGAGGTGATTAGTCATAAAATGCAGACAGAATAATTCTGGTTCCTGTGGCAGTGCTACAGGGCATTTGATAAAGCCAGGCACAAGGTACGGAGTGAGGAGTCCACATATTCTCAAAAGTGAAAACAATTTATCTGCTTATGTTGTGGCAACGTAATCAGGAGGCAGGGGTGATAACCATCTTGTTTATGGAGTGGCTGCACCAATGTATCATTCCAGAAATGTAGAACTATTTGGAAGAGAAAGTGTTGGAATATAAAAATGTAGAGAACCTCCTTGGTCTCTCATTGTACCCAAATGGACTGCAGTGGGTACAAGGAAATAAAGACAAGAGACAAGAGCTGGGTCAGGTGGAAGCACCCCTTACATGACAGGCAAGAGGACCCAACTTCAACAGTAGGGACATTTATTTATACTCTTGCAAAGATAGTATCAGGAAAGGTAATGTTACCTAGCAACTAACAACTGTAATTGTCTAGGCAGGCTGTTTTTCTCAAGACTGAAGCAGCTTGACTGCTTGAGGCACTCTGGCTCTCTCCTGCCCTCACACGTAATTTCTAGCTCCAGTGGTTCCCAACAGTAAAATTCTTTTAATAATAGACAATGTGTTTAGCCATCCTGAATGTATTTGCTATGAATATGAAATATTTTTACTCTAAACACAACCTTGTTGCCATAGCCCCTTGACCAGGATGTTATTTGCTTTGTCAAGGTAATATAAACCTAGCTGGACTTTGAATGAATGCAATCAGCATTTGATAAAAATTCTAATTTGGACATAATGCAGTAATGGAAATCACTCACTATTACTGATGCAATGATATGAATCTCAGCTGCAATTAGAACTGTAAACCCTGCTGAAAGTAAGTATGGATAAACCATAAATGATTTTGAAGGCCTCCAGGAATAGGTGGAGAAGTCAGGAAGTCACTCACACAGTCAAGAGGGTGCAAAAGGGGTTGATAAAACACTTCATGAAGAAGTGAAAGAGCACATCAAAGTATTAGCAAATGAGCAATGGGAAGAACATGTTAAATTATTTCCAGAGGAAGAAGATGATGAAGAAGAAATTGAGGCACAACAAGCCATGTCCACGTTGTAAACACTGAAAGTATTTCAAATTGCACATAAAGGACAAATCTATAGATTATGACCCTTTGATAGAACACAGCGTGAAAATCACACCCATGATCACCAAAAGATTAGAGCCTCCACGGCAGCATCTTGATGAGTGAAAGAAAGGAACAACAACTTCTGGTTACAGTGCCCTTCCAAAAGAGTTTAGAAGCATGAAGACTTCAACTAAGGGAGATCTTGAACCATCAGAATTGCCTGAGTCTGACATGCAAACGCTGGCATTGTCTACGGCTCAACAATTCAGATCACTGGACATGGGTGATCCTCTTGCTGATGTATGAGCAGCTCAGCAGCAGCCGTGGGCTGTGCCACAGTGCCTTTGCCATTCCCCACACTCCATCCCATCGTGTGGGCACTGTATCCTCTTACATCTCCACGAGAGGAAGATGAGGGCAATACAATCAAGCGTTTTGATAGTGAAAGGCAGAGGGAGAGAGAGGGAGACGACATTCATACTTTTATTGTAGTACATGATACAGTTCTTATATTTTAACCTATTGCCAATCTCTTATTGTACTTAATTCATAAATCCACCTGTATCACAAGCATATACGTATGGGGATAAAATAAGCAGATATGACTTAGTACTTTCTGAAATTTGAGGTGTCCACTATGCATCCTAGAGCAAAGGAAGGGGCAGGCTGAGTTATGCATAAAGGGAACGGGGTAGACAAAGTGTGGAGCAATTTGCTGAAGACTGCAAAACAGTCAGTGGCCATGCTGATTACATGGGTCATTGGAATGACCCCTTTGTAACTCATTCCCGCAAATCATTACATAAATCCCAAAATTGTTAAAGAAAAATTCCAAAATATGGTCTCACAGTTTAACCACTAAGTTTGTTGCGACCTCTCAGAGATTAATTCACTCATGTACTTTTACTGAAAATATATTATATAATTAAAATATATTAAGGGAGATCCACAGGAAATTCTATTTGTGCATGCTCTATCATAAATGTCATTCAGAAAGTGACATTCTTTGGATAGGTTTATATCAGCATTTGACTTTAGTTAAAACAAGATGGCGTGTTCTCTCCCCTGGCACATGCTGAGCCAAGTACGTATTCCATATGTTAGATAATACAGTTTGTATTTAAGACCCAGTACAGATGTTTGAGTCCCACAGAGATAATTGTTTGCACAAAGAAATGTGTTCTTTGCTATAATCTAGGCATGTATTTTGAAATGTGTTAATTTCAAGAGAGAGAAAGTTAATTTATGTTCTAAGTTCAAGATAAATCACAATAGAACAATAAAAGCATATATGGTAATGCATCACAACTACATTCACATGATTTGCCTCCCTGTACATTATTCATGATTTATGGAGATATAGATTTACAATTAATCATTTGTCTTAATACATAAAAATGACAACAGACCACTAAACACCCATATGACCATCACTGTACAATTTATTATTTGCTGTATAATACACTTCTAGCCACATTTATCTATAGTTTATTCATTTCTGATTGTATTTTTTTTTTTTTAGTCAAGGGAAGAACATTTTACAGGAAGGCTGAAGCCGCCCAAGGAATTAACTGTCAGTAACTTTCTACAAGTTAAGGGATACAACCACTTGAGATGAGAGACTTCAATTAAAATTATTTGAGAAGTATACACCTGTCTTGTTTTTCTGAATTGGGTCCAATTGCAAATCACTTTATACGTTAGGAGAAATTAAGAAAACGACAGAAACGTGACCCCACTTCCAAGACTACGGGAATTGTCCTGATAGCACTGCATCAGACCTTTATCCTAACAGAGCAGAGAGAGAAAACGCAGGAGAGGGAGGAATGGAGTGGGAGGGGGGGACAGGAAAAAAGGAGAGAGCGAGGCACATGCAACCTGTATGTAAAATTCAATTCCCATTCTTTTTCCTTTCACTTTCCCCAATTCCTTCAAATATCAGAATATAACAATTTGTTTTCTTCTGTAGATGTCTTCTTGCTACTTTTCATTACTTTTTACGATGGAAAATTGATCTTAAATTCACTCCATCAATCCATTGTAAGTGTATAATTTAGTGGTGTTAATCATATTCACATTGCTGTACAACCAGTCTTTAAGAATTTCATTTGGCAAAACTGAAACTCTATGTATTAAACACGAATTCTCCCTCCCCTGACTACCGTGGAACCCACCTCACCATGTCTTTTTGTCTTTTCTTAACTACTTTAGTCATTCCTTTTGAGTTGAAGAACACAGTATTTACCATTTTCTGACTGCTTTATTTAGCTTGGTGTGGTATCCTCAAAATTTACCCTCTGTCTTAGTTCAGGCTAATATTACACATGATTGTAAACTTGGGACATCTCAGAAGAAGCAATAGAGACCTCCGAAGTTTGGAAAAGCCAGGAATGTGGATCATCTGAGAAAAACCACAAAGAAAGAGCAGAGCAGGTCAGAGAAAGAAGCCACGGGACCTACAATAACCGGCAGCGCCATAGGGGTGGACCCACTCAGCCCTTTGGAGTTCATATCTTGCCACAGATTGCCTGAGATGCTGCCCATGGAACTACAGAGCTCAGTGTTCGCTCTGCTGGCTTTTGGACTTGCTTTCGTCCTATTCCTTTGTATCCCCATCTGTAACTTTTGAAGTGGAAGTATCTATCTTGTGCCACTGAATGTTGGAAGTGTTTAACTTTCCTTTCATTTGCACAGGTGCTCACAGCTAAGAGTTTGCCTTCAATCTCAGAGGAGACTTTAGACTTGGGCTTTTCAGTAATACTGAAACTGTTAGGGCTTTCACAACTCTTAGAGATTACCCAATTGTGTTCTATGTAAAGAAATGTACCTGAGTCTTTGGCTTTACACTCACAACTGCACACATTGCTTTCTCAGGGGCACACCGCTTAGCCTCACAGGCCTACTTTAGAAATCTGAGTGTCTTTGTGGAATGGTATGGTTTTGGTCTAGATGTTCTCCCTAAATCTCATGTAGTCATGGGGGCAGACTTTTCTTAAGTGGCTGAATCTAGAGTTTGTGAATGATTCATGGTCCAGCACTGGAATTATGGGTGTGAGAGCTACATCCACCCTAGGGCGAATAGCCTGCATATAATATAAGGGACAAGAAAGAGTCTTGGTCCTCTTGTTGCTTTGGGTACCTTCTGCCATCATAAATGGTTGCTGCTCTGCAATGCCTCCCTCCCACAGAGCCAGCCGCATATGCACTGAAACCTCTACAAACTGTGAATTAAATAGCCTTTCCTCCCTTAACTTTGGGTGTTGGGTATTTTGTCTCAGCAACAAGAAAAAAGTAACTAAGATAGTCTTTAGATTTAGTTCATTTTTATGAAGAAAGGAGATCTGTGTCTATGCTCATTTGTTCGCATGGGATTTCAGTTGTTCCAGCTTCATTTGTTGAAAAGATTCTTTTCACCATTGGATTCCCTCTGCTCCTCTGTCGAGGTCACAGAACTATAGCTATGTGCTGTATTTCTGGTCTCTCTGATTATCAGATCTGCCTGATTATTCTTTCCCCAATACCATATAGTCTTAAGTACTAAAACTTTATAGAGTATTTCCTCAAGTTGGGTAGGATCATCCTCTAGCTTTTTTCTTCTCCTTCAAAGAAGAGGGCTTTGTTCCTGGCTATGTCCTCATGGACCTATACATAGCAGATAGATCTCATTTTCTCTCCATCTTTTCATAATGGGATTAACTTCATTATAAGGGTCTCACCTTATGATTTAATCTAACCCCAGTTACCTGCCAATGGCCCACTTCCAGGTACCATCATACTGAGAATAAAGATTTTAATGCATGTAAGAACTACTGCATAGTTACAATTTTGTTTTCAGGCTATAATTGCTTAGAATAAGGCTAAAGTTGGTAGTAATGATCCATACGTAGCTCTCAACAGCATCTCCCTCATTGCTCCCAAAAAAGTCAGTGTAGCTGCAAATGACACAGAAATTGCAAATGTAAAATCCAAATAACTAAAGTTTGTGCCCAACAAGAATCAGATTAGTTTGGTTTAATCTGATCTTCCACATCTCTAAACCACAGGGTAATCAAGACACCTGTACGTCTGTCACATGGAAGATTTCCTAAACTGATAACTCAGGCTCCATATGGACTCAGCATTGTAACTCCATTCTGTGATTTCAAGGCAACAAATATGATAAACTTCATGCTCCAGTAATATAACCTTTCTGACAAAAAAGATTTTCAAGCTTATTTTATACTAAACTTCTCTGCCAGAGCCATTGTTTGTTTGTTTGAATATGGGGTCTTACTATGTGATTTAGGCTCATTTTGAACTCACTACATAGCCCAGGCTGGCCTTGAATTCACAATCCTCTTGCTGGAGCCTCACAAGTGCTGGGATTACATATGTGTGCCACTGGGAACTGGCCCCAGAGCCATTCTTGCCTTGATAATTATGAAAAATAAATAATATTCTAACATCCCTAAATCTTGATAATTGATTAATGATTTGCGATATAACTGAATTAGTTTACCAGAGTGCATAATAGTTCCTCATGTGTTTCTCTAGGCAACAATGCACATGTTTTTCCTGTGACTTCTGATGTTAAGAAATACATTTAATTTAAAACTCCAAAAGTCCATTTGAGGTTAAAATTGATCAATCTTCAAAACATGAAAATTTGGAAGTACTGACAGAGGAGACTAATATATAATATTTCTTATTGCATTTAACACAATAACTTAGATTTAAACTCACAAGCTAAAAGAACTTTTACCATGACCATATGAAAGCATCTCGGTTAGACTTCTTAAACTCCTAAATTCAATATTCCACAGGCATGTGGTAATTTTTGCCTTTCATATATATTAAATTACTTCAGAAGACTATAACAAAACACCTAAGGCTAGAAAATGTAAGAATATAAGGCTCAAATCTCAAAATTCTTGATTTTTATTTTGAAATCATATACTTAATTGTATATCTTTCCAATATTGCAGTAGTTTTCTGAGTCCATAAGACCATTAAAGTACAGAAGAAAGAAGAATCTCAAAATACTATTTCCATGTAATTTATTATTCTAAGACAAATGTAATGGATCTCTCAACAAGCTCAGTGTTACAAGATGAAAAAGCTGCAGGTGATATCTTGAAGGTGAAGACAACAGTACTTACACTATTCCCCTTGTTTTTTATTCACACAGAAACAAACACTAATCTTTGCAGAAAGAAGACCTAAATAGTACTTACAAAGGATGCTGCCGGAGCTTATAAATGCCAAAAATGTAATCAACTGAGGTTAACAGAAAGAAAAGAGCCCATTTGTTGTGTAGGAGGTGGGAAGGAACATTATAAAATTACTGTTAAACATTCTATAAATAGTTAAAATATGTTCTTCATTTTAAGGCACTATCAGTTACAAAATGTGCCACTTAATCAGTAACAGTTTTCCTCATAAAATTAAAGGTCATTACCTTGAATATTGATATCCGTATGATATTAATATTCTAGTAATTAGTAGCTTTAGTAACTAATACTTCTAGCATGCATGCTTGGTTCAAAAATCTTAAAGCAACATGGTATAAGCTCATGTATTTTTTTCAATGTGCAGGTAGTATTCTGTGATGCTGTATAGTCATTGCTATATTTTTCCTAATAACTAGCTATCTCACCAATCATTCTTAATTCAGGAAAGAAACTCCCCATCTCATGTGTTCACCTAAGGAAAATGTACATCTTATTTTTCTGATCATGGAAAGAATGATGCAAAGCGAATAATTTGTTTGAGATCCTTATTTTTAATCATGAATTTACGGAAATAATTCTCACTGAGGTGCTCTGAAGATCTGACTCAAGGCAAAGGAAGAGCACCTTAAATTTCCCATCCCTTTTCACTGTCCTTCCCTCAGGCAGGACAGAACATCATCAGACACGGAGGCAAATGATCTAAGATTTTATCGTGTGGTGAGATTTTCTCACTTTCCCTGGAAATGTAATTAATTGTGCCTGAAAATTCTCTCTACCATCTTCCTGGATTATACTAAACTAAGGGTCTTTTTTATATCGTGTATCCATTAACAAGTTATTGTAGGTATAATTATTAAGATAATTTCTCTTAGCCCTTTAGTTATAAGGGGTTTATCTTCTACTTTTACACTGTAAGTGTATTTTCCCTGTGTTTACTTTTTTTATTTTATAGAGAATAAAAGACAATAACAAGATAACAACAGAGAAAAACAAAGCAAAGCAAGACCAAGGAAGATGATACGGGTTTCAAAACAGAATGATAGGAATTAACAGTGGCCGTTACATTACATATTGTCATCTTTAGTGAAGTTGCCCAGACTACCGGATGTAAGAACTCAAGATCGATCAAACAATTAAAGAGAATAAAAAATAATTTTAAAAAATCGAAATGATACAGAGCTTCACTAAACAAGATTTTAGCAATTCAACAATGGTTGTTATATTTCATATTGTTGTCTTCACATTAGTTGTTCAGATTACCAGATATAAGCATGCAAAAATTGGTCAAAAAATTAAGCATTAACTGTGCCTTTCAATAAACCATTAGACATTAGCAGGACAATTATCCAAGCTATTCTTCTATGTATATACATATACACGTATATTTCCTTCCTTCTTTTTTTTTCCCTTTTCCCTCATCCCAGTTGTTCCTTCTTTTGAGCAATTTCTTTCCCTTTCATAATATCTACTGTAAATTTTGGGGTTTATTTACCCTTACACTAGGGAGACAGTATGATGTTTGCACATGTGGATCCGATTTATTTCACTTATGAGTGTATTTTTACTTTCATGTAAATAATAGATGTTACAAATATAGAAATATACAGATATGAATCAGAAATACAAATACTGGGGAGAAGAAGTGTAGTTTTTGTACGTAGTGACACTTACATTGTTACCATCTTGTCACCATCAGTCCAGACAATCGATTCTACTGTTACTATATTTGATCAAAGGCAGAATAATAAATCTACTGGTCAGAGGTGTTGTTCTATTTCATGGCTCCCTTCTAAAGTATCTGGAAGTTATTACTGATACACACACATGTAGCAGACACACAGCTGTGCATACATAGTCACAAGACAACTGTGCATAAATACAGATCAAAACTCTTACTGCAGGTCAAGGTGCATGGCATTTGGGGCCACAGCAATACTGTGTAATGTCTTTCTGTGATGACCAGCCCGGAGCTGATAATGTGTACACTGAAATGATTTGTTGCTATTGTTGCAGCCTACAACTGTGAATGGCCATTCTTGGTTTCCTGCACTCAATTTTTTGAATAAAGGTTTCACCTGCATATACTATCAATGCACTCTTCTACCGTTCTAGATTGGTAATAGGTTTGCAGTGGAAATACTCGTATGTTAAATCACCATAAAACTTTTTTAGTCCACTCAGCAACCTTTCTTATTATCTCAGTTATAAACTGAGATGAATGCTTTCGGTATAACATGGACCAAACTAACGGGTGTGGGATTGATTTGTTCCTCTATCTGAAATTACTATTAAGGTATGAAGTTATTAACTTTGTCTTCCTGTATTATATTTGAAGCTCTTCAATTGTGAAACTTCTAAGCAACTTCCATTACAGTTGTAATCTTGGTTTGCTACACAGATACTGCCTCAAATTTGGAATCTCAGAGCAATATAAATTATGGATTTGAATTATTTTCCTTTACTTTTTTATTTAATAAATGAAGCTTTTAACACAAAAAATTGTTACCAGTTTAAACATATTGTTAAAACTATGTTTTATGTTAATGTTATAGTAAACAAAAATCCATATTAGACACCTAAAAGAAAAAAAATCAAATCATACCTCTAGAGAAGATCCTCAAATCACAAAAGAAATAACAGGAGATGTGGAAAGAAACAAAGAAAACAATATAGAAGTTTCTTTAAAACTTAGAAGTATGTAGAACTACTGTTTGAGCCAACAAGTCCACTTGTAGGTGTTTATCCAATACAAAGGTCACTATCTCCAATATATATTTGCATTCCAGTGTCCACTGCAGCATGACTCACAACAGGCAGAATATGGAATGACCCAAGTATGGAGATGGGTAAATGGATAAAGAACATGTGCAATACACATGTATGGAGTAAAATTTAGCCCAAAAGAAATAAGAAAATCCTGGTTGGGCAGGGTGGCACATGCCTGTAATTCCAAAACTTGGGAAGCTGAGGCAGGAGGATTGTTATGAGTTTGAAACCACCCTGGGCAACAAAAGAGAGCTCCAGGCCAGCCTGAAATGCATAGCAAGACCCTGTCTCAAAAAGACAAAAAAAAAAAAAAAAGACAAAAGAAAATCTTGTTATTATGCTATTAACATAATATCGCATCCCTTGTGCCAAGTCACATGAGGAAGACAGAAAAATGTTGATTTCTACTTTTAAATGAACTCTAAACAAAGCCAAACTCACAACACAGAAAAAAACAGAGGTGAGGGACAGGGGTGGGCTGGATGAGTTAATGGACAGATAGGGGTCAAAGGGTACAAACTTTCAATTACAAGCTGAATAAGTTCTGATGACTATAGTTACCAGCTATGTATTATGTATTTCACATTTGCTAAGAAAGTAGATCATGGATATTTTTACCACACAAAAAGTTTACTATGTGAAGTGATAGATATGTTAAATATAGCTTGATCATGGTGCAGTAATTATTTCACAATATATACATATATCAAAACATCACATAGCACAACTTAAATATATATAATTTTAATTGGTAGCTGTACCTCAATAAAGCTGCAACAGTTAGAAATATCCATGTACCTATGCTTCGAGGTTTTCTTTCTTTATAGCTGAGTAATATTCCATTATATAAAAGTACCACAACTTTTTTATCCATTCCTCAGTTGATGGGCATTTGGGTTGCTTCCACAATTTAGCTACTATGAACAGTGCTTCTGTGAACATGGGTGCACATATATCGCTGTGATATGATGTTTTCAGCTCTCCTGGGAAAATACCCAGGAGGGAAATAGCTGGGTGGAATGGGACCTCTAGTCCTAGTTTACTGAAGAATCTCCAAACTGATTTGTACAACTAGAGACCATACTCATAAATGAAATAAATCAGACCCACATGTGGAAACACTATATTGTCTCACTTGTGAAAGAACCTGAAAGAGTGAAATCAAACTAGGAGGTATGATAGATACTGGGAAACAAAAGGAAACTGCTCAAAAGTAAAGAACAACTGGGATGAGGGAAGAGAGAAAAGAAAGAAGGGGAAAATTATGTATGTATATTATATATATATATATATATATATACACACACACACACACAGGATAGCTGGCATAGTTGTACAACTCCTATTGCTTTATTGAAAGGAACAGTTAATGTTTAATTTTTTGATCAATCTTACATCTCTATATTTGTTTACCTGAGTAACCAATTTGAAGGTGGCCATATGTAATACAACAACCATTGTTAATTTTCTATCACCTTGTCTGAAACTCTGTATTGCTTGTATTGCTTTTGTGTTATTTTGTAAATGTATGTGTGTTTGTTAGTATGTTTTCATTCTTTTATCTTTAAAATTAAAAAGTAGAAAAATTATCAAAAGTACTGACACCAAGGAGGTGTGACCCACTATGTACAATGGCTTCACAATTACATTAGAAACATCAGACGTTAGAAAAAGAAAAGGTACAACCAGAAAAGTAAATGGCGATGCTGTAAGGCAAAGTGAAAGAAACTGATTAATGGTATAAATGCCACTGAGGGAAAGTTAATGAATATTTATGCCTAAGTTTCCTTCTTAAGTTAATCCTGTTTTAAACCAGGGCCCTGGAAAACACACCTGAAAGAACAGAGCAGATGTAACAAATACTTCGACTTGCAATCAGTCTGTTTTACAAGTGGAAGAATTTCAAGGGCAATTCAAAGGTGACAGTAGAATTTCAGATAGGGGTGCTGGAGAAAACTGATGTTGTTACAAGGAAGAAGGAAGGCATTGGAGAAAAAGAGGTTGAAGTTAAGAGATAAATATATATTAATTCACTTCTTTAGTCATTTTCTTTAAATAATACTCAAGTAATAGCTAGGTTTACACATTGAGAATTAGGTAAATATTTTATGGTTGGGTGAATGTGAATTTTAATTTTTTTTGTTTTATTGCTTAATAGAGAACAAACTACATAAGTAGTCAGTTAATAAGGGCAACAAATTGAGGTCTGTCAGCAAACCTACAAACACTGGTCTCACCTTGGCTAACATGCTGCTGGGGAAAACAAGCAATATCTTTATTGATATAATACCTTTATTAAGGGTCTCATTTTATATTTTTTATGTTTATAGTTCCTCTTCTGGTAAGATTATCTCAGATCCATTTATGAAAAGTATGACTTCAACGGCTTTGTGGTTTTAATCCCAAGTTTTGTTTGTTAAGAAGCCAATACAGAGATCCGGGGAAGATGGCGACCGGGTGAGCAGCAAGGGAGCGAACCTCCTTAATAAACACCACCAGCTCGAGACAGACTTGGTGAGCGTGAATGCCGGAACCTCGGCTGGGAAGTTTAAACTGGGCGTATTTCTCTGAGATGCCGGGGGAGATGTGGTAGGGCGGACCAGGCTGCCGGGGCGAGACGTGGGAA
>PVLD010013157.1:0-57158 GCA_004027595.1 Dinomys branickii | reverse complement strand
ATTATGTAGGACAGCATCCAGAGCTAATTCCCTTCTATGTTCTCTATAATTCTGTATTTCCTCAGTCGTTTTTGTATTAGCAGAAGTGAAGATAACTTTATATTATACAGCATCCAGTGCAAATTCCCTACTATCTTATCTATAATTTGGCATTTCCTTTAATGTTTTTGTGTTAACTAATGTGAAGATAACTATGTAATACAACATCTAGTTCTAATTCCCTACTATATTCTGTATAACTTTGTATTTTCTGTATTGTTTATGGCTTTTCTGGTTCATATGTCTCAATTCTTTTGTCTTTAAAATAAAATTTAAAAAAAAAATTTAATGCTCACTTAGCAGGGTCCTGTAGTTTTTCTTTGTATGTTTGCTGACATGGTGTCAGTTTTTACCAGTTTTGTAGAAATGAAATTATTTATGTCAATTCTTCTTTTCTTTTACTTGGGGTTTCTTTGATAATTAGGTTAAATTAATTAGATTATTAATTGGTCTGTAGTTCTCTTTTGTTGTCTAAGTCTGGTTTGGGTATTAGGTATAGTGGCTTCATCAGGTAAGTTGTGAGGTGAAAGCTCCTGTTCTGAGAGTTTGGGAAGAACTTATAAACATTTGGTAGAATTCACCTGTAATAACATGTGGTCCTAGCCTTTTGGGGAAGTTTATCAATTACTAATTGATGCTTTACTTGCAGTAGTTCTATTCAGATATTTTATTTCTACTTGAATCAGTTTTGGTAGTTGGTATCTTTCTAGGAATTTGTTTTATCTGAGTTATCTAATTTGCTATCAAATAGTTTCCTTTTTTTTCTTTTTTCTTTTTTCCTTTTTTTTTTTTTTTTTTTGATATAGGGTTTCACTGTGCAGTTCACGCCAACCTTGAACTCAGTTTGTAGCCCAGGCTGGCCTCAAACTTGCAGTGATCCTCTTGCCTCAGTCTCCCAGGTGCTGGCATTACAGGCGTGCACCACCATGCTTGGCAAATAGTTTTCATAATATTCTCTTTTAATCCTTTTTTTGGAAAAAAAGGTTTTGCTCTGTAGTTCAGATTGGCCTTAAACTTACTGTATAGCCCAGGATGGCCTTGAATTTGCTGGGGTTACAGATGCACACTACCATACCTGGCGACAGGTTTTCTAGCAAGTTTATGTTCTCCGTTTTTTCCTCAACAATTTATGCCATTTTTAGAGCTTTAGGACTTTCTCAATCTTTAGATGTGTTTTATTAAATCTTTTCTCTTATATACCTTTGTCCCTCTCTGAGCACAGATTGGTTTTATTCTTTTCCTGAAAGAGTGTATTTCTTTATTTACTTTGTTTTGTTAAAACATGTCCTTTAGTAACTTTATAGGAAAGGTTATAGGACAGTAAAGTTTCAACTCCTTATGTATCTGAAACTATCTTTATCTTATCCTTATATTTGTTTTTTGTTTTTTGTTTTTTTTGTACCGGGAATCAAACTCAGGAGCTTACACTTGCCAGACAGGTGCTTGCGCTGCTGAGCTACATCCCCAGCCCTTGTATTTGTTTTTATAGAATTCTAAGTAGATAATATTCCCATAGAATTTTGAAGATGTCTATTGCTGCCAATAAGGAGTCCAATGCCTGGTTGTTATTCTTTTAAGTGATCTGTGTGTGTGTGTGTGTGTGTGTGTGTGTTCCAAACGAATCTTTAACTTTCGTGTTCTGAAATTTTATCAGGATGTGTTGATCTTAAGGATGCCATTCAGTGTTCTAGTGGGCCTTATAAGTCAGAACATAGTTTTGAGCTCTCAGGTGGTATCCTGGTATATTTCTTTGATCATTTCTTCTGTACTGTATTTCTTCTATTTGGAACACTTACTAGTTTGATAGTACCATCCTAGATTATCTTTTTCCTCTCTTTAACTTTTATCTGTCTTTCTTTTTATTCTACTTTGAGTACATTTACTGGGTTTCCTTCTTGTTTTTAAGATGTAAGCACAGAGTACTGGGATTGCAGGTATGTACCACCATGCCCAGCTGAAGGTCATTTTCTTCATGTTAATATTTTATTGTTCCAGCATCATTTCAGGACACCTTAATTAAAAATCAGTTGACTGGAATGTAAGAATTTATTTCTGGATCTTATATTCCTCCACTGATCTCTGGGTTGTTCTTTATGTCAGTGCCCCAGTGTCTTTGTTATTATAGCTTTGTAATAAGTTTGAAATTTGAGGTGATTATCTTGTTAACATTTTTTCCTTTTTTCTTTTTTTGGTACTGGGAATTGAACTCATGACCTTGTGTTTGCCAGGCAGGCACTTGTGCCACTGAGCTATATCCCTGGCCCAACATTTTCTTTTCTGAGATTGTTTTGGCATTTCTAAGACCTTTGCATTTCCACATGAATTTCAGGATCAGCTTGTCAATTTCTGTGAAAGTTTGCTGAGACTGTGGTAGAAATTGCATTTAAGGAGAATTTATATATGAATTTTGGGGGGACTGTCATTTTACCAAAGTGAAATGAATTGTCTCTATTTAGGTCTTTAATTTTTCTTGGTGTATTTTGTAGTTTTGAGTATGTAGATTTATTGCTTATTTTTATAAATATTTTGTTCTTTTTGATGCTATTGTGAATGAAATCTTTTAATCTCATTTTGGATTCATTAAAAACAATTAATTTTCGTATGTTGATCCTCTGTTCTGTGACCTTTGTGAAGTCCTTTATCGGTCCTCAATTATTTTTTGTTCTGTTTTGTTCACTGTAGTGGGGTTTGAGCCCATAGCCTTGGCCCTTTCTTGTTTTTTATATTTACACAGTGTTACTAAGTTGTGCAGACTGAACTAAAAAACTTGAGGTCCTCCTGCCTCAGCCTCACAAAGTGCTGGGATTACAGGTACACTGCACCATGTCTGGCAGATGACTTAGAATTTTAACTACTTTTATATTTGGGGATAAGATTTGTTCATCGCTATACATGGCCAGTCCCGTATCTTTATTTGTTAAAGATTGTAGCCTTCTATGCTGTTAACTATGCTTCCTCTTGTAACTGCTTGTGGATTTCTTTCTTAAGTCTTGGTAAGTGGCTCTCCTGAGAAGACAGTTTAATTAATTAAGTTGTTATATAAATTTCAAAAATAAAGGGAACTGACATGACCCCTTTTGTTTTGAGAGAGGGTCTTGAATTTTGTTTTGTAGTATGACAGTTCCTTAAAGTGCATTATTTAATTTTTTAGCACTTTTAGGATGGGTACTATTTATTTTCCTTATTTTATGCTGAGGAAACATAGAAATTAATGACTGTCCCAACATCACCCAGCCTTTCAGGTGGTAGAATTAGTTTCTAAACACATCTGCACATCTTTCGGACCTCAAGGTACTTTGTTGTTAACAGGCTTTATGGGGCTGGAGGTATTGCTCAGGTTGGTTGTCTTGTGTGCCACAAGGCCCTGGGTTTGATGAAGAAAAAATAGGCTAAAGTTTTCAGAACACTTACATTTTTGCAAAATTGAGCAAATGGCACAACGGTTCCCATGTGTTACTGGTCCCTGCACACTCAAAGCCTCCTGCACTGTCACTGTATGGGTTTTGACAAATGTGTAATAACATACATCTGGCTTTTTTTTTTTTTTTTTTTTGGTCTTTTTTGAGACAAGATCTTGCTATGCAGTTCAGGCTGGCCTTGAGCTCACTTTGTAGCCCAAGCTGGCCTCGAACTTGCAATGATCCTCCTGCCTCACCCTCCCAAGCTGGGATTACAGGCCCACCTTTTAATGTCATACCAAGTCTTAGTTTCAATGCACCAAAATGCCTCTGTGCTTCACCTGTGCATCCCTCCCTCTTTTAACTGCTGACAACCACTGTTCTTTTGACTGTTTCTATAGTTTTTGCCTTCTCCAAAATATAATATAGTTTGAATGATATCATTTATAGCTTTTTCAGATTGACTTCTTTTACTTAGACATACATTTAAGTTTCTTTCCATAACCCGTATACTACTATGGTTTTTTTGAGACAAGATCTTACTATGCAGTCCAGGCTGGCCTTCAACTATGTGTAGGCTACCGTTGAACTCACAGCAATCTGAGTGCTGAGATTACACATACATGTCACTGCACCTGGCGCTAGTCTTTTTGTTGCTGTTGTTTTGAAACGGGGTCTCACTATGTAGTTCAGGCTGTGGAGGCAAACCTGCTGCCTCAGCCTCCCATGGCCGGAATTATTGGTGTGTACCCCATGCCCAGCTTTCTCCTGTATGTTACTCGTTCATGTATAGTGCCTGGCTGGTTTAGTTATTACTGTGATTAGTTTTCCCAGTACTGATGACAGTACTATTTTTCAAACTACTGATACAATTAGATAAATGAAAAGAGATAACTTTTTCTTTCTGATATGTTATTGTTATTTTACTATTGGATCTAAACACTCTAAGGCTGCTGTTTCTCTGTATTACAGCATCAATAAGAAAGTTGTTGAAAAGTAAATACGATATGATGAGATCATGTCTTGTTTAAATATTCTACAGATTGCCTCATAGCCCCATGTGCTTGACTTTGGCTAGCGAGGATAACTGGGGACCAACAATCTTGAATATATAGTCACTTCTCCCTGGCTTATTGGCAGGTTAGGGTATTACTTCTCTTTTTAATTATTATTATTCTTTTGGTACCAGGAATTGACCTCAGGACCTTGCTCTTGCTAGGCAGGCGCTGTGCCTCTGAGCTACATCTCCGACCCATTATTTTTAGTTTTTTCGATGTACTTTGCAGGTCCAGCTGGTACATCTTTATATTTTTGTAATCATTAGCTATTAAGAGCCTTTAAAAAAACATCACATTAGTTTTCACATACTTATGAAGATGTATGTGTATGTTAAGTTTCTCTGGTTGTAACCGTGCTTATCATAGCAAATACAGCTGTTCTTAGAAGTGAAGAATGTGCTGTTGTTTATTGTATGTGGGGTGAGCAGGGTGATACATGTATAAAACTGTGTCTTGTGTCACTTTGTTTATTTTCGGTTTGAGGGATTGAGCCCAGGGCCTTCCCACTGAGTATATCCCACTTGTTTTTTGTTTTGTTTTGTTTTGTTTTGTTTTGAGATGGTGTTATCAAGCTACTCAGGCTGGGCTTGAATTTGTCGCTGTTCTGCCTCAGCTTCCTAGAAGGTTGAGATCTTATGTGACTTTTTAATAAATACATGTTTAGAAAATAAATGAAATTCTCTGGAATTAATGATAAATTATATGAGGTATTATGATTTCAGTGGTAAAGTGTTACAGTTTCTGTCTTCTTTTTAAAGCATGTATTCAGAAAAAGAGTTGTGTCTCGATAAGGACATCATCGTTCCTTTGAAGGAATGATTTTCCCCTCAGAGTTAATAAATTTGCCCTTTTGCTTGTTATACCATAACTTTTATTTCTAGAGCTCTACTTATTTTATATCCTTAAAAAACAAAACATATTTTGTACTTGAGGTAAACAGAAACACTTTGTGTATCTTGTGATTTGTTTTTATTGTTTGGAAATATATTCATGACCTTGAGCCAAGCTGTTGAATGTAGTTGAACTTGTGTTTATTTTTGAGCTGGGTAATTAACATTGTTGTTCATGATTTTGTTTTTTAAAACATTTTGTTTTTGTTAGTCTGTTTTTAGTTGTAAGTACCGCAGATTATTTAGTACTTATTGAGACTTACTGTGGTATTTTTTTTGGTACAAGTCAGACTTTAGAAAGCTCATATAACTTCAACAAATCTATTCTCAAACTAGGTATGGTGGTGCATTCCCATAGTCCCACCACTGAGGAAGGATTGCAGTTTACCTGAGGAATTTAGCAAGGCCCTGTCTCAAAATAAAAAATAAAAAAGACTTGATCAGGAGCTTAGTGTGAAGGCTCTAGGTTTAATCCCCAGTACCACACAAAAAAAATCTGTGCTCAGAGTTGGTACTTTTTCTAATGAATTCTCATTTATGTTGAAATATTTATTTAAATAATCTGATCATATTTTAATTTTTATGAAGTCATTAAATTTAAAGTAGTTTGGTTGATTTAACTGGAAAATATCTAAAATACTTAAAATGTGTTAGATTCGATAGTACTATAGATAGGAGTTATTTTTAATAATTCATTTTCTGCTAATACATTTTAGCTTTGCAGATGACAAATTATATTTTTCTGATCTTCTCCCTTTCTGTTTTGTGGAATACTGAAAGCAGATTTTCCCAGTGTTTCTCAAGGATCACTGTTTCTGCATGTGGTATGGCATGTGTGTGTACGTGTGTGTGCATATGCGTGTGCGTGTTCATGTGTGTTACTGGAGATTGAACCATGGGGCCTTTGTGCTGATTGACAGCCCAGCCTTTGTTTTTATTTTTTTAAGTTTGAGACAGGATCTCAAAAAAAAAAATCAGGAGGTGATAAATAGTAGGTAATTTTGAGATATGGTATGTGATTGCGGGGTTAGTTAATTGTGTGTAGGGTTTCAGTATAACTAATTCCTTCAAATAGTTCTCAATGATAGAAAGGCTTTATCAGTGAAGTTTTTTCCTGGCTCTGTTCCTAACTACCAACTTCATGTCCCTTATGAGAGTCTTTGTTACCAGTTGGTGGTGCTTTCCTCCAATGAGAGGGGGTGTTTAGCTTGCAGTATTGTGTTTTGTCCTAGTGATTGAACCAGGGTCTTTGCACAGAGCTGTATCCTCAGCCCTCTTAGTATTTTTATTTTGAAACAGTGTATTTCTGAGTCATTAAGTAGCCTACTCTGGGCTCAGATTTAGGAACCTCCTGCCTCATCCTCCCTCAGTACTGGGTTATCTCCTTTTTTTAAATTTAATTTTTTAAAAATTAGTGTGGATTATTCTCAGCTTGGGTTTTCTTTTTACTTAACTGTTTTTTGGATATCGGTCCTCTTTCAGCCCAGAATTTCCTCATTTTTCTCATACTTGCTCAGTCTCATTAACAGATTGGCAGGAGCAGATGCTTTCAGTATTAGGGATAAATCTGAATTTGTATTGTCTTTCAAATCCAATGCCTGTGTATATGAATAGACCAGTGAAGTTGACAAGAGGAACTCAAAGTAGCTTGTGACAAGGAAATAAAATAGTTGTGTTCTTAGTGAGTTATAACATGTAAACAAAGCAAAACCTTATCTTTTTTAAATTGCTCTCTTTTTTTTTTTTTTTTGGAAAGGATTGCTATTGTTTTTCTTTGTTTAAAAAAAATGTGTTTTTGGTACTAGGAATTGAACTCAAGGCCTTGTGCTTGTCAGGCAGGTGCCAAGCTGCTGAGCTATGTCCCCGGCCCTGATTACCCTCATTTTAAGGTGGAGAAAGGGGGTTTTAGTGGACAAGTTACTTGTCCAAAGTTATACACAAAGTACATGGAGAAATGTACATTCTTCTACACCAAACAGTATTTCTTACTTAGTGTTTATCACACTAACTTTTTTTTTTGTTTTGAAGCATGAGAGTTTTTTTTCTTTCTTTTTTATTATTTTAAAAGTAAAAGAATGAAGACATATTAACAAACAGACACAAAGTAGCATAAGAATAATACAATCAAAACTGATCTACAGACAAGGTGACAGGGAATCAACAATGGTTGTTGCTTTACAAATTGATAACCTCGAAGTGTATATTCAGGAACAAAGATACAGACATGCAAAATTGATCAATCAATTAATCATCAACTATTCCTTAATATGAAGTGACCTAGTTCAGTAGTACAACTATGTAAGATATGCTGTACATACATACTTACTTTCTTACATATTTTTTTCCTGTCTTCCCTTTCCCTTTCTTTCCCTTCCTTTAAAGTGTGATAGAAAAAGAACTACATCAACAACAGAAAAAAAAAAGAAACCGAAAAGCATTAACAAAGAGACACAAAGTAGTACAATAACAGTATGATCAGAATTGAATTATAGACAAAGCCACAGAAAACCAACAATACTTGCTGCATTGCATATTGATATCTTCAAAGTGTAAGCATGGGAGTTTTAAAGTGACTATTTTACAGTTGGCAGTTCATGCACAGTTTATAATGTAAATAGTAACCTAGAATATCAATCGTATATGCTGGCTCGAAATTATTAGATGTAGCTAGACAGTTTTATCAGATTATTTAGTGTATGTGTGCCTGTGTATAAAATTGATATTTTTGAGCACTTAAATTGTGGGACATATTTTATAGTATGACACTACACTTAAGTCCCAAACATCTCTTCAAGGAAGATATTATCATTTTCTTAATGATATTATCATTTTCTGGTTCATGTGTCTCCATTCTTTTGTCTTTAAAATTAAAAACAAAAGCATGATCCTTGTAACCAGACCCAAAAAGATTCAAATCTTGGAGATATATTAGCTGCTGGACATAGGATATCATACTTAACTTTTCTATGTCTTGGTTTCTCTTCTCTTCACACTAACTAACTTTTAACTGTTAACTTTTGGTTACACCAGGTGGAGTACTGTTTTGTTTTTCTGTTTTCTGAAAGAGGCCTCATTATGTAGTTCAGGCTTGACTTGAACTTAGCAGTAGCCCAGGTTGGCCTTGAACTCTCAGAGATCTGCCTGACTCAGCCTCCTGAGTGTTGGGATTACAGGTGTGCACCACCACCCCTAGCTTGCCGGGGGGAGTATTGGAAAGAGTTGATTTCGGAAAATGCTTTTTTGGTTTCTTTGGCAGTGCTGGGGCTCAAACCCAGGGCCTTGTTCATACTAGGCAAGCGCTGTAACATTGAGCTACTCCTGCAGCCTTGCCTTTGCATTTTAAGGAAGTAATGTTATAGATTTAGTCTGGGGCGAAGGTTCCTGTTCTTGGTAATTTGTGGTTTTCAAATCACTAATATTTGATTTAATAAGAGATTATCTGAAAACAATCTTTGTAATAAATTGAATTAAATTTTTCTTTCAAATTTTTATTGCACCTATTTACATTTTGTATGCATGTTTTATTCAGCATGGTCAATTCAACAAAATAATCCCTATAAGTTGTTGGGTTTTGTGCAGTGTTGTAATTCATAAAGAAACATAGGCGGCCATTTTAATAGCTTTACTTTACAAGATTCATGACAGGTGGGTCTTTTAATAGTTGGGTAAATGTATGTTCTTGTGTTTTAACCATGTCATGATATTTATATATCTTTGTATTTAAAATTAAAGTTCTTTCAATATTTTTTGCTTTCTGAAAATGGCACCAAAGTTTTTTGTTAGGGTTAGCAATAATAATTTACTTGATGTTATAAACAGGGTATTTATTTTAATTATAATATTAGAATACCGCAGAATTCAATCTAATGTGTAACTCATATGTAGTTTACTTTGTCTCATTTTCTAGAGTAAGTTCCATGAGGCAGAATTTTTAGATTTTTTTTTAATCACTGCTGTACCGCCAGTACCTAAAATAGTGCTTAGTATGGAGGAGGTGCTTGATAAGTGATAGTGGAATAAGTGAATTTTGAAGCAAATCACCAGGTGCTTTGGGGAAACATTTGTAAATGCCAGTCTAGTGTTTAAAATGATATTTCGCTTACTATATGAATATAGTGCTGTTCTTGTGGTCTGTTGCAGACTACTGTTATCTGTAGGGTTTGGAGCTTCAAAGGATTGAGACTGCTAGTCTGTGAAAGATCAGGAAAGATAACTTGCTGTTGTGGCTATATTTATGATGGTAAGGAGGTTACGTTTATCTCACTACTTAAAACTGTAGTTATTTTGTTTACCTGTCTTTGAAGCATTTCTTGAAGATACATTGAACCTAGATCCAGGGAAAGTATAGCTGTGAGCTGAAGTACTGGGCTTATGCTTTTTCTTTTGTTTTTGGAGACCAGATCTACCTGTTGTCCATGCAGGGCTTGGACTCGGCTCCATTGGTCTTTCCGCCTCACCTTTCAAGCAGCTGGCGCTGCTGGGTGTGCAGGGTGTGTGGCAGTGCCTGCGAAAGGGTTTGTGCTTTTTATACATAGCAAAAGTAATGCTGACAGTTTTGGGATTTAAAACTTGGAGGATCATTATTTCCGAGGGACCTTTATTTTTCTTTATAAAATCATTTTAAGAATTGTTTGCAGGACTTATAACAAAATACACTTTCATTTCTAGGTGAAAAGTTTAGAGAACTAATGGTTAAGTTCCCAAAGGCAAACTTCAATAAAGGCTGCCTACCCATTTACTGCTTTGAAATCTTTGTTATAATGTAGAAAAGGTAAAATATGGTATTCAACTTTGCTGTGGTGCTTTTACTAATTTAATTATTATAAAAAGATTTCCATGTAAAATGCTACATTTTTTTTTTAGACAGGGTCTCATTGTATAGTTCAGGCTCTCCTTGAACTTGCAGTATCCTCCTGCCTCAGCCTCCTGAGTGCTGGAATTATAGGGGTGCACCACTGTGCCCAGCAAAATGCTTATATGGTTCAATAATTTTCTCTATTCTAGTAATGCTGTTCTTCATACTTTTAATCTAATAGATGTATAATTACTTTCATATACTGTAGTATCAATAGGAATGTCAATTTACAGAAAGCAAAAGCTATATGAAAATAGGTTATTATAAAGTTTTGTTTTTTAATGGGTGTACTTTTCTGGTAGGATTTTAATTTTATATATTTCTAGAAATATGTATTTAGCTATTCAATGATTTATTACCTATTTTTTATAGTGTGAATATAGATTTTGCTATCTGTGATACATGTAGAGTTGTAGTAACATTAAATTTCTATTTGTTAACAGAGTGCAAATAGCTTTAACAAGTAGGCTACATTTTAATACATACAGGTTTAGCTAGCTCTTAAATAGCGTCCTTTTGACTTTTTAAAATTGGAAAATAGGCACTAAAATCTTGATCGTAAACTGGAAAGATAATCAAAGTTAATAGCAAGAACATTCCCTTGGAATTTATGTAATTTGGAATTCTCACTCTACCACTTACTTTCTTGAGGAATTACCTGAATGATAAAGTTGAGATAAGGATTGTAAAGGATTGGTGTATGCTTTAACTTACTCAGTTTCTAAAGTGCGCAATTCAGAAATAGCAGTAATACCTTGCTACTCAGCTGCTTTGCAACTTACTGGACTTGGTACTGGAGCATTTTAACATGGAACTTTGTCCCAGTCTCATCTGATGATTTGCTGCCCTTTTTAGCCAAAACAATTTGTTTTGTTTTGGGTACTTGTCACATCTTCCAGCACCAAGTAGTGATGAGTATGCAGGTTCCACTGCCTTCACCACCCTTCGCCCCGCACTGCATCTCTGTGAGTAGTGACAGGGACTTAAATGCCATTGTTGAGCAGTAACCTCTGTAGCTAAGCTCTTCCAAACCACAGTTGTCACTACTTAGTTAGGCATTTATTAGAAGTTCGACAGTGTGGTCTTTGTTTCTAAACTAGTATGCTTAGTTTCCTAATTTGGTTAAAAAAGAAAAGATAGTTACAGTGGCCTTCTTAGTTACTTTTATCTCATTGCTGATACTAAACACTTGAAACCTAAAGTTAAAGGCGGAAAAGTTTATTTAGCTCACAGTCTGGAGGTTTCAGTCCATAATCTGCTGGCTCCAAGGCGGGTAGGTAGCACATGGCGGCAGAAGACAGCAAAAGCACTAAGAGGGCCTAACAGCGCCTTTCTGCCCCTTTTATCTTAGCCAGACTGCCGGAATTAGGTTCAGCAGGGTGATTTAGTAATCATACTCCCAGCATCATACACTCTAAAAAAACCTTTGAAAGAACCCTATGACTGCAGAGGGTTTGGGGGGACATCAAGACAAAACCATAATGGTGGCTGTCATGTTGCAATGATAGTTTAAAGCTGCAATTTTATCTGTGAAAAACTGTATCAGGCATGGTATTATGGCAGTGTGATTCTAAGGTTAGTTGTTAGAAGAATTACATAAGAAAAACTGGACAAGAGTCATACTGGTACTGGGTAGCTTATTTTGAAATGGCTTGCCAGTTAAACTTATGCTAGGTCCCATTCACCTTGAGCAAAGTTGAACGAGATGAGCCAAAAACAGTGCCAGAAGTTTATTTGAAAAGTGAGGGGTGAAGGGGTAGGAAGAAACTGGCCCAAACAAAAGCCGAACAGAGAAAAAGCAAAAATAAAGTACACCCTGGCCTAGAAGGACAGAGTGTGCTGCTGGGAAGAGCCAGGGTAGTGGGCTCCACTTGGTGTCTGACCGGGTATGTCTCCTGCATCCCACATCCTCAAGAAGTTCTGCATGTGGGCTCCTGGGAACTACTTTGCAGTGTCTTGGGATTTTTTTTTTTTTTTTTGAGACAGGGTCTTGCTATGCCATTTAGGCTGGCCTTGAGCTTACTTTGTAGCCCAGCCAGTCTCAAACTCGCAACAATCCTCCTGCCTCAACCTCCAGAGTGCTGGGATTACAGGTGTGCACCACCACACCCAGCCTGTCCTGGGATGTTGTAAGTAACAGGACCCACCTATTTTCCCAGTCAGCTTTGTCATGGCCTACCTCCTACCTCAGTACTTTGGGAAATTATCTGTCATGGTCACAGCGTTTTCCCAGGTTGTATTTCAGTGAAAATGAAGCCTTTTCAATCCTAATGAAATACAGTTAGAAGAAGATATTTAAATCAGGTGAAAATGGTTAAACTTGGGAAATTTTTCAAATTGTAAAATTTTGGGGCATTGTGTTAGTGAATTTTCTTTTGCTGTGACAGAATATCTGAGACAACAATTTAAAAGGAGGAAATACTTATTTTCAGTTTGACAGGTTGTAGTCCCTGGTTGCTTTAGCCTCTGGCAAGGGTGAACATCCTGGTCAGCAAAGCAGAGCGGCTGGTAGTGCTATGCCCAGGAAGGGAGAAGGGAGAGGGAGGCTGGGGCCCTGTTCCCTTCAAGGTCAGTGTCCTCCCGGCCTGATCTCCTGTCTCTAGGCCTTGCCTCTGCAGTTCCCGCACCTACCCCTAGAACCGTCAGCTGTGAATCTGGCACCTGGGAGCTTGAGGGGAGGGAGCATTTAAGATCCAGACCTCAACAGGCACATACTTTAAGGTGTCCATTTTGAGGTTTTAAAGTTTTTACTTTAAATCCTAGATACCTAACTTACGTGGATTGGTTTTCTTGACTTTAAAATGGCAGAAGCATAATGCTGTTCTCAAGAAGAAAATTTTCCATATTATATACTACCTGCTTGAGATATAAATGATCAGGAAACTTGAATAAAATGGATTCTTTTTTAAAAAATTAAGTTTATTGGTATAACTGAGAGACATACATAATGATCACATTCATCATAGGGAATTGGTACCTGTCCACAATAATATTTTGATTCCCCCTTGTCCCCAATCTCTTCTCCCCTCAGCCCCTCAGCCCCTCCCTAGTTACAAAGCTTTGCTTCCATTTTATCCTTTTTTAAAATCATTTTTTCCCCTTTTCCCTTAAACTTGAGCAAAATGAATTCTTAAACCCAAGGAAAACTCCTTATACTGTATTAACTTTCAGAGAAAATTGATTGGTTATTAACTGGGAGATCGCAGTATTTACTGGAATCAGAAGTGACTGTTAAATGCATTTTTGAGATCTGAGAAATGCCTGATGAAACCAAGAGATTCAGTACTGAGGTTTTTCAGATTTCTTGGGAATGTACCACTATCTTGATTTCTTTTTTCCTTGAAGTTCTGAAACTAAGATCTGTTTTACTTGATAGTGCTAATACAGTCTTTATGAAAGATTATGTATAACTTTAGTATGTTTTATATTCTTTAAAAAATTTTGTTACTTTTATTAAAATTGTTTTTAAAAGTGTTTTTACTTTGGAGATGCATAAAGGTTGCACTTGAAAACCTACTCTAGCTGCAGTTTTTACAGCTGTCAGTAGATGGCATTGTAAGTTCATGAAAAATAATTGCGTCCTTAAATTGAGCAACCACAGAACTAAATGTCTGAGCCTACAAGAGTCTTTATAAATTACAGGTATTTAAATTAAGATTAATGATGTGATTGTAGTGGTTAAAGGGTGCCTGTTACTTTAAATTTTATTTTAAAATATTTTTGCAACATTTTGTCAGTGCTTCTCCAATAAATTATGTTTCACAATTAACTAAGAGGTTTGTTAAACACAGATTGTATAGAATGGAAGTGTCTGATTCTGTCAGTCCGGAGTATGATCCAAAAACTGTGTGTTTCTGATAAAGTGCTGGGTACTGCTAAATCTTGATAATGTTAATGGTTCAATGACTTCATTTTCAGAGCCACCTATTAAAAATGAAATAATTATCTTCATTTCCAAATCGTAAGTTTATTTAATCTTCAAATTTTGGTAAAAAGAAATTAAGATTTGACTTTTACTTACATATATTATGTATATATATTTATGTGGTACATGTGATAATTCAATACACATATGTAATGTGTAATGATCAAGCAGGTTAATTACCATTTCCTGCTGTTTAAACGTGTATCATTTTTCTGTGTTGGTAACAGTCAAACTCCTCTCTTCTAGTTTTTTATAAACAAATTGTTACGAGTGTATAGATAGCCTGTGGTGCTGTGGACCATCGAACTTGTTCTTTCTCTATGTATGGTATTTCACTACGTGACCCACCTTCTGTCTCCCTACTCCCTACTTACCCTAATCTCACTGACCACTTCTGTCTCTACTGACATGAATCAGCTTTTTTGGCTTATACATGAATGAGAAACCAGGTTTTTTTTGTTTTGTTTTGTTTTTGAGAAACCAGTTTTTAAATCAAACAATCTTTTTGTTTGTAAAAGAAAAAGTTCCCTTTCCTACTACTGTGATCTGTTTGGTCATATTTTTGTTGTATGTTTCCTTAAATGTATGTTTTAGTGGAGTCATAAATATGTAAATTTTCCATACTGTTTTTTCTGTTACATTTTTCCCACTTTTAATGTGTAGTTCCATCTTATTTCCCCATTGCCTGTCTTAATTCTAGTGAGTTGTGCCATGTAGTACAGTATCAGAGCTGAAGGACTTTATGTAGTCCTAAGAAGTGTTTTTCTTGGCTTTTCTTGGGAATGGGGTCAAGAGGATGGTCAGTTGGGTTTTGACCAGCAGGGTGGTTAGTGGCTTCATGGAAGCTATTCTGTGACTTTGTCGGGGTAGAAGTTAATATTGATTTAAAATTAAGCTAAGTAAATCATACCATCTTCCTTTCATTAAGTGGAACTCTAGCAGAAGTTTCTTTCACAGCTGTATGTACCAAAAGTTTTTAGGATTTGGTAACACGTGGTGTGCTGTTCGGTGTCAGGGAACCATAGTAGATTTGGTTAGTTTGTAACGAGGCCAGGGAAAGAAAAGAAATACATTGTTTTCTGAAAATAAAAATGTCTGAAATTTCTGTTTTTACAAGGTAGTGGACAGTGTTTTTGACATTATTTTAGTAGTATGTAGGTAAGTTGAGTAGAAAAACATATAATTTTGTGAAGTAGATTCTATTTTCTGCCATCTGCCAAGATTGCTAACAATAAGAAGCAAAACAGTCACTTTTACTTTTATATGGACCTTTCAGGTCATTTCACTTGACTATTATAAGGAGTAATGCCTTTAAAAATCTGAATTTTTATTTGTGTTTGTTTCGTTTGTCTTATCGAGACAAGGTCTTGCTGTGCAATTCAGGCTGGCCTTGAGCTCACTTTGTAGCCCAGCCTGGTCTTGAACTGACAATGATCCTTCTGCCTCAGCCTCCCGAGTGTGAATTTTTATGTAATGGTTTATAACTTTATAAAACAGGGAGCAAAAGGCAAATTAACTTAATAAATTATACAGATATATTTATTGGCAAAAGATTATTTGTCCTGCAGTCTTATTGAAACGAGAAATTATTCAGGTCTATTTTACTGTTAATAAAGGCAGGAGTGTATTTTCTGTTTTTGTATTATTCCCTTCCTGAAATTCTTATTTATATTAGTAGTGGAAGAAAAGTAACACCATAGTTTTTTAATTATAGTTTTGAAATAAGCTATATACTTTCCAAGCCTAATTAAATCTATAAATCAAAATACCTTCAATAAAATATTTTTTTAATGTAAAAATACATTTCAATAGGTTTCTATAATCCAGGAACTTGTTACTAATTATGAAGCCTCTCTTAAAACACATGACTTTTTTAGACCTTATGATAAGTTTAAATTAGATTGAATTGGAATTTGATTACTCATTTCAGTCCATTTTTAATCACAGTAATACTACTTTTTGTGTGCTACATAATAGCTGCTTAATACTTTGGTTTCTCTTCAGATCGTATAAATCTTTCGCCTTTTACATAATAGCTGCTTATTAAGTTATTTTTGAATTTAAAATGAAATGAGACACTTTCAATCTTATTTAATTTAAATTTTCCATAATCCTGTGCAGTGGGAATTAGCCCTATTTTAACACAAACATAGTTAAGAGGTCAAGTGGCTAAGAATCTTTTTCCGGAATCGCTTAAATTTTCTAATATTTTAATTTCATGTAATTTGGTCCTTTGTTTCTCTGATTGATTGTAGGGGCATACGTAAATTAAGGTCCTTTAATTTAGAAAACTTTTTAGAATGTTTTCAGTCTTGCAAATAGCACCTGTAGTGTGGGTTCTTTCTGTGTTTCTCCATGTCATTACCTTTTGGGTATTTTTAAAGGAGATTCCAGACCTACTGTTTCACCTGTAAATGCCTTAGTGTCATCTCTTAAAATACACAAAATTAACCACAGACTGTAATATTTAATTCAGTTCACATTCAAGTGTCCCCATTTTCCAAACAAAAAAGTCATTGTAAAATTGGTTTACTTATATGTAGATCCATTTACGGTACACTTTTTGCATTCAATTATCATGTGTTTTTTTGTAATATATAGCAGAAATTACTCTTCCCTTTAAACAAGTGCCTTTTGTTGAAAGGTTAGTCTATCCTGTGTTCTAGGTTTAGCTGATTGCTTTCTCATGGTATTAACTTAATGTATTTTGCTGTCATTCATATTGCCTGGGGTATGGGTAGTTAGATATACAGGTTTGATTGGATTCAGGTTCTGTTGAATACTTCACAGGTGGTGCTGTGTGCTTGATGTTGTATCATAATGTTATAGGCAGCTGAGTTAGATAGAAATATTATAGGCAGTCAAACAGGGCCGGGCCCCCGAAGGAGCCAACATGAAAGATAAGATACCTGTGGGCCAGACCTTAAGACAAAAGGTGCTAAACAAATGCACCCACACATCTCCCTAGGTGTAAATGTCAGGGATTGATATTCTAAATAAGTAACAACCGCCAGGAAGAGTCACTAGCCCAACCCCCCACAGGAAAAGCCCCGCTCTGCATTCATGCCCGCTTGCTATGTGACTCGCTTCCCCATTTGATCCCAGCTTACTCAGTCTTACCTGGACTTTATACCTGTAGTCTTATTGGCTGACCATAGTTTTGTCCATTTCCCCTACCTTGGACCCGCCTTACCTCATGGTTTTTCTCTATAAAAAGTCCCTAGAAAAGACAGTCGGGGTAACCCACTCGGGTCCCCCTTCTTTCCCTCTCTTGGACAGAAGCTTTCTTTCTCTCAATAAATATATTCTGCTCTTAACCTCCGTTGTTCCTAAAATTCATTCTTCGGTTTTAGAGAACACGAACTCGTCTCAGATATCGTTCAGGTTGGGTGTTTTATTTTCCTGTATTAATACCAAGAAGGAGGCATTCTGGTTATCTCTCTTTTCTGACGTTAAGATTGATCCGAGTTCCTTGTCAGCAGGATGTGCTTACAAAAACGTTTCTTACGGACTTGAGACCTGAGGATTTTAGCAGCTATTGAGGATCACTACCTAAACCTCTTATCTTATCCTTACTATTGTGTCCTGCATTTATTACCTGTTTGGGTGGTTTGTTTTGGTGGTGCACTGCTGGGAATTGAATCCAGGGACTTTCTTGTGTTTGGTAGGCAGGTGCTGTGCTGCTTAGCTATACCTACAGCATTGGGAACTTTGCTTTTAAAAGAAAAGTTAAAGCATATGGGAGGCCAAGACAGGAGGGTCGTTGTGAGTTTGAGGCCAGCCTGGGCTACAAAGTGAGCTCAAGGCCAGCCTGAACTGCAGGCCTTTCTCAAAAAGACAGAAAAAGTAAAAAGAAAGAAAAGTTAAAATTTTTAAAGAATTTTCTCTCACAAGTATTTGGTTCCCCTGAAATAGTGTATATAAGAGGAACGGTGTAAATGCTTGACTTTTGCCTTTTTTTTAACTATAAAGGTTTTATTGGCTTGCAAATACAAATAAATGATTTTTTAAAAATGTTATATTAGTACTATATGTTTGCAGTACATAATGAGTAGATTTCTCATGGGGTGTTGCTACATGTACATAAACACATCTTAATTGTTTTAACTTATGCTATAGCGTATTTGTATTATCTTGTATTTGGTTAGTTAGCTACACTAGGAGATGTGTTTTGATGTCATAGGGGTAACTTCATTCTATCCACCTTCATTTTAAAGTTATATGTATTCCTTCTGAAATCTGTTTTGAAAACAGCTTGTTACTTCTTTAGCTGCCCTGTAGGTTGCTGGTTCAGGACAGGGAGCAGGGTAGGACTCAGCTGATTGTATAGGTGTGACTCCTTTTGTTACAGGACTTAGGTAGTGTTTGCTGAGGTATTGATAGGTAGTAGGGACAGTTTCACTTTGTCAGTGCTGTCTCCTCTTCCTTGTGAGTCATCCATAGTCAGCTTGAGTCTCTCCTCTTCAGCACGGAGCCCTAGTTAATGCTGCTTCTCGGCAGTTGGGCAGTGGTAGTCTCTGCTGAAGTCTTGGCTGTGGTAGTCTCTTCTCTAGGTTTCCTTCTTTGACTTTTCCTGATGTGTTCATTTGCTTTCAGCCTGCAAATTCACAGGTTTAGGTTTTTTTTTTTTTTTTTTTTTTTTTTGCGGTACTGGGGATCGAACTCAGGACCCTGTGCTTGCTAGGCAAGCGCTTATTACACTGAGCTATATCCCCAGCCCCTAGGTTGGTTTATGTCTTTCCTCAGCGCTGTTTCTTTGGAAGGAGGTTGGGGCTAGAAGCCTGTTAACTAGGATTTTGTTTCCTCTGCTTGGCTGCACTATTGGAACTTTATGACATGAAGTCATAGCTCTTTATGTTGCATGTGGTAATTTTTGGAGATGACTTTTTACTTCTTATTACAATAACTACTAATTTTATTAAGGGTTAGGAGAGAGAAAGTGCATGCCTTGCCTCACTTAGAATTCCCCCTATAGTAATGTAATATTTGTTTGGTTGCAGAAACTTGGGAGAAGGAGCCCCGCCACTGCTACTCTGGGCTCAGCGTTTCTGGCACAGTACTCCAATAAGCTTGAACAATGCTCTTTGTGTTTGGATTCTATTAATTCTGCAGTTGCTAGTATTCCAACTGTAATAGAATTGTTTTATATGAAAGCAAAAATTTCCAAGGCAAAATCTTAATTACATTTTTTGAGTAGTTGAATTCAGCCATTCTAAGAAGTCTTGAAGGGTTGGGTATGGTGGCACACACCTGTTATCCTAGCAGTCAGTAGGCTGATGCAGGAAGATCACAGTGAGTTCAAGGCCAGCCTGTGCTACGTAGTGAGACCCTGCCTCAAACAAAACAAAACAGTCTTGGAATTGTTTCTCTGTAGCAATAACTTCTAAGGCAGCCTGATGATATTTTTCTGTTATTCAAACAATCCTAAAGAGTTTTATGCCATGTGCTTGTATAATCAGTGTTATTTACTTGGTTTAGTTCTTAGTAAATGTAAAGTGTAATTATCTAGATTTCCAGATAAATTTGCCAGAAATAGGGTCAAATTTCTCATATGTCTTTTGTTTTTTGTTTTTTGGGTTTTTTTTTTTTTAGGCAGGGGCTTGCTGTGCAGTTCAGGCTGGCCTTGAGCTCACTTTGTAGCCCAGGCTGGCCTCGAACTCTCAAGGATCCTCCTGCCTCAGCCTCCCGAGTGCTGGGATTTACAGGTGTGCACCACCATTCCCGGCATCTAATATGTCTTTATAAACTTTTTCCATTGATAGTATACTCATATTCTCAATCATAGATAACTGCAATTTCGTTACTGCTTTCATCTCTTAAAGCATATGAGTAACCTCAAAGAAGCTGCAAAGTGGATGAAGCACAGTCTTTGGACACAGATGATAGATTCATAAATTCTAAATGTGCAAAATACATGCTTCCAGCGAATATGACAAAAGAAGTAGAGGAAATGTGCTCCAAGTTCACAAGGGTAGGAGATAGCATCCATGAAGATGTAATTACGTGAATCCGTAAAATTGTGAGGTTACCACCCATAAAAAATTCATTTAAAAAAATCCTATTTACCCATATCATAAGTGTAGTTTCTTACTATGGTTGTGTGTGTGTTTTCTGCAACTATGAGCTCTTTCTCCTCTGCGATGCCTTCTGCCATGTGCCTCCCTGCCTTGGAGGCAGCTGGTTATGGACTGAAACCTTTACAAATGGAGCTAAATAAACCTCTCCTCTTTAAAAAAAAAAGAAAGTATGAGAAATATGCCATTTTTCGGGGGGCCTGTGGCTAAGATCCCCAACTGCCCATGTGACGGGTGTGGTGAAAGAAGAAGAAAAAACAGAAACCAATTTAGTAATCCATAAAAGGAGGCCTGAGAGGTCAGAGCTTCCAGATGGGCAGTGACAGTAACACCGAGGTAGCCTCAGTGTATTGGGTGTATACAATAATGGGTTATTGGATGACTCAGAGGGTGGTGGTGATCCAAAACTAATGAAGATCTTGCCATGGAGCTTCTTTTGTCTTGGTGGTCTGAGTCTCAGTCTATCTCAGTCTTAGAGGTCTGGTCTTACTCTTGTTGGGTGGGGGAGGATGGTCCACCCCTAATGAGATAACAGGAAATCTCAAAAGGGTGAAGTGTGTAAAGCTAGCCATTGTGAATTTGTGGTTCCCCAACAATTTTTTAAGTGTAAAATTGGGTTTGTCTCCCAAATTTTTAGGCTCTCTAGTGATTTGTGAATGCTTTTTAATTTTCTTTTACAGTGTCTTACTTCAGAGCTGTTTAGAGTTCTATGTGTAAGTAATTTCTTTTTTGTAAAGAAGCATGAAGAGATTTATTAGGAAATTAAAGGAGAGAGAGAGAGAGGGGGAGAGAGAGGGGCACATTAGAGTGTGGAGCTGAAATACACATTTTTAGCAGTAGAAATCTGGAATTTGTGAATTTATGGAAAGTTTGGACTTATTTTACAGGATGTAGAAATAATTTCTTTGCACTACTGGTCTCTGACATTCTGCAATTAAATTCTTTAAAAATTTTTATTTGTGCTATAATGACATTCATTGTTGGATACATTGTCGTGTACATAACACATCTTAATTCTTTTTACTTTCCTTTTTTCTTTCTTCTCCCCTCCCTGTCTGGGTCCCTCTTTCACCATTCTTTTATACACTTTTCCACATGGACTTTTGCGATGTTATGAAAATTATACATGTTCATGGTTAAAAATATAAGTAGACTAATAGAATACAAAGCTCAGAAGCAGAATCATATATTTTTGGAAACTTGGTGTATAGCTAGAAGTACTTTTTTTTTTTTTTTTGCGGTACTGGGGATCGAACTCAGGACCCTGCGCTTGCTAGGCAAGCGCTTATTCCACTGAGCTATATCCCCAGCCCGCTAGAAGTACTTTTAAAATTATAGATGAAAAGATATTGCTAGAACAATTAGTTACTCAGGTTGAAAACAAAAACTGAATAAGATCCCCATCTTTCACTTCACACAAATCAATTCCAGGTAGATTAAAGATCTATGTATTGAAAGCAGACCTTTCAGACTTTTGGAAGAAAACACAGGAGTCTGTCTGTAGGCTAAAGAAACATGTTTTATGTTTGAGATAGAAAACATGCCACCTCTTTCCTCCTCTTCCTCTTCCTTCTCCTCCTCCTCCTCTTCTGCCTGTCCTCCATTTTTTAAATTAACATGTAATAATTGTACGTATTAATGGGGCTTGGTGTGATGTTTCCATACATCCATCCAATGTGTGCTAATGAAACCCAAACACCCTGTGAGCATTCCTTAAGATGCTAAAACATAAAAAAGATACTGAAACATAAAGTATGACTGAAATTCAAGTACTTGAGTATATTAAAATTATATATAACAAAATAACCATAAGCAAAGTGAGAAGAGAATTGGAGAAGATATTTTCAACTTGTGATGATAAAGAATATATAAAGAACTCTGAAGGATGCACCAAAATAATTATGTGGTACACATTAAATGTGATATTGAGGCATAATGAGGAAATTGTGTTTGCAAGTTTGATTTCTAGGTTTTAATGAAGATGCTTTGGAATGAGTAATTTACATCTTCAGAAGCACATTCTGTGCCAAGTGGAGGGCGTTAGTGCTGATATTTCCCAGGAAGGTTTTAAGATGAAAATAAGTCCGTGCTGTGTCCCGTGGTGTGGCCACATTGCTCATGTAGCACCAGTTTGCCATCTTCAATGTTAACCAGGTTCTAGGTGTGTCTCAATGTTCAGAGAAATCCTTTATAATCTAGAAGCCATGGAATAGCTTGATCTTCTATTGTGAAAATTTTAACTACTTGGAAAAACGATGTCTTGGAAACATAAACATATGGAAATAAAAATGTAATAAAAAAAGATAAGACTACAGATGTGGCCAAAACATTTGAATAATTAGTTTGCAGAAGTGAAGAATGGAATGACAAAGAAAAGGGTGTCCTTATTAGTAAGAAGCAAAATGTGAATTAAAAAATAGGAAAAGAAATGTATCCATCCAAGTGTGCTGAACTTTAAGTCTGACATGACTGGGGATTGACACATAATTGTGACACACACACATAACCCGTGCACTCATATGTTCCCCATTTTTATTAAGGGCCATCCTTTTAGAACATTTGTTTTTTTGTTTCTTAGAAAAAGGATTTTCTTGCTGGTCATGGTGTGCATACCTGTAATCCCAGCACTTGGGAGGCTAAAGCAGGAGGATCACAGTGAGTTCCAGGCCAGCCTGACTACACAAGTAAGTTCAAGGCCAGGCTGAGCTATGTAGTAAAACCCTGTCTTAAAAAAAAAATAGGAGTTTCTCATGTGAGCTAGCCTGATATTTGGTATTTATAGTAATGCTTATAATTTATCACTTACAAGAAGAAACAGAAATGTAGATTTAACACTTTCAAGTACAGAGCTGAGTACTTTATGTACATGATCATAATAATATTATGTACTATTATTTCCTCCTCCCAATATTATAGTTAAGAAAATACTTAGTGAGGTCAAATACCATGCAGATTGCAGATCATATTATTCATCTAAAGCCAGGATTCTGCATTGGGAATATTTGATTTGAAAACCCATGTTCTTCGTGTTAAACCTGGCAAAAATTGTGTATTAGCAGAAACTGCAATAATTGGTGTTTCTAAAGCTCAGACACCGTGGATCAGCAGCAGGTGCAAAGTAGTGAGCACGATGGGTCTAAAGGGAAGAAATAACATCAGAGAAATAGTCGTGCTATTTATGTTTGTGTGCCACTTAGGCTCTGATATTTTGTAGCAGGATAATTAAAGCTCTGAAGAGAATACATAAAACATTGTGGTCACATTGTAAATAGTGCTGTTAGGATTCAGGCTCTGCCAGTGTCCTTTCTATCATGATTGAGAAGATTAGAAGAGAATATAATGAATTTTTAAAAAGCACTTAGGTTTTTAAAGTGCTATCTGGAAGGCTGAGGTAGGGATTAGAAATAAAGTACAATTAAAAATGTGTGTGCAGTTGAAAACTTCTTAAGTTAAATAAATCCATTACTTTAAAAAACAAAAATGAAAGCTGGGCGTGATGGGGCACTGCCTATAATCTTGGTGCCGTGGGAGACTAAGGTAGGGTAGAATTATCATTAAGTCTGAATTAACAAAACCATTTATTTTTTGTGCCCTTGTGGCTCAAACCTGAGGGCACTCAACCACTGACCTACAGCCTCAGCCCTTTTTATGTTTTGCTTTGAGATAGAGCTTCTAAGCTATTCAGGTCTGTCTCAAATCCTCCTGCTGGTTATAATTTTCCTGTTTCAATCTCCATAGTAGCTGGGATTTTATAAGTTTGTGCCCCCACGTCTGACTATAAACATGAACAAGTCTGGTTATTTGGTTTTCTTAGCACACTGCAGCTGAGAGATAGCAAACAAGTTGTCATGAAACAGGCGATGCGATTAGAAGCAGACACAGGCGCAAGGAAAGTGACATCAGGCAGCCTGACCAGGAGGAAGGAGACTGGGGAACTGAAAGACATGATTGGAATTATTACAAGGAGAGTAAACGTGGTGTTGGATATGCATATACCATGCCTCAGTCAGCAAGGAAAGGTTAAATAGCAGAAAGGAAAGGGAAGTGCAGAAGGGGAGGAGAAGAAGAAAGAGCTGTGGAAGCCAGGCAGTGCGTCATTGTTTTAGTAGTTTAGGTAAACTTTGAATTTTTAAAAACTAATCCAGAGTCTTTCTTATATAAAGTGTAGAATCACAAACATATACTAGTAAATTTTAAAACAGCTATAGGACTTGCAATTTTCAACCATAAGAGCCTTGGGAAACACATTAATTGTTGTTGATGATCATAACAATACTTGTAGCCTTAGCTTTGAGATTTTTAGAATGCTTATTGTTTGCTCATTTTGATTACAGATGCTTACATTTTAGGAGGGAATATCTGCCATGGAAAATCTACCTGAAATGCAGTATATGTGGTTTCAGATGGAATGCATTTCAGCTTATCAGCAGCTGGGGAAATAGAGATGTGCCTTGAAGAAATGCCAGGAAATAGAAAGGGTAAGTTGTTAGGATTTTGACTTTGTTTTTGTCCTATAAGGTAGTGAGAAAAGAACCCATTTAAGTGTTTATGTTGTATTCTACAACGGACTATCTCTTCCTAAGCAAAATTATTAATCTGCAGTGTCCTGCCTCCTTTTTCTGCAGTGTGTATCTACAGTATCGTTCCTACTTTTTCTGATTTAATTTAGTCATATTTTCCCCCCATTATGATTGCAGAGAGATTAACCGTGCAGGTTTTCCCGTGGGTGAGCAGCTCTAAGACACAGTGTTTTCCCTTGAAGAATTGGGAGTGCTTCTGGCACACTGGAGTTAAGTTAGTCACCTTGCTTAAGGAAGACACTGACTGGAGAGAGGCAGCCTAGGGGCTGTTACTGAGAAAGAGGCGGCTAATGTTTGGTTCTATATGTCTTCCTCCAAAACTTGACTTAAAAATCTGTGTCCACTAAGGTTCTAGGAGTATCATTTGAAGCTTATCCTCTTCCTTTTTACACACTTTTCTGCCTAGAAAATTCTTGTAATCTCTTAGATATTTTCATCTCACTGTGTTCCATGACTTATCACTGCCATCTTTCCATAGTCAGCTGTATTGGTTTTTTAAGATGTTATTATGGCATTAGATATAACTTGATGTGTATTAAGAAAACCACTAACAACTTTATGAAATAGTTATCTTTTGATTTTTAGAAAATAAGACAATGTTACTTATGAATTTGTGTTATTGGTGGGAAAATGTAGTTTTCAAATATAATATTAAAGCATGCTTTTTCAGTAATAAATATAAACTAATGTGAAATATACATTTTTTCTAGTCCTCCACACTGAACTTGTATTATTCTTACCTTAGAATTGTTCTCTTAGAGTCTCAGGTACTTAATGTAATTCTTTGTAGAGCGTGTTCCCAATCACCAAGATGACTAGAATGAGCAAATGATTATGGACAACTACAGACACGTCCTGGACAGTAAGTTACTGCACCCTCTAGTACAGAGGCAGCACAGTGTAGCAGAGAAGTTTTATCTTTGTTGGTATGTTGAATCATTCAGGTTTATGATTTTGGAGAAGCTAAATTAGGAGAAAAGTATCAAAGGTAGAAATGTACATAGGGGAGAAAATGATATTATAAAAGTGTTTTGTGGGGCTGGGGGTTAGATTTTTCCTTTCCATGGGAAGGATTAGTTCTTAACTGTTAGGGGCCCAATGACTCTTGGGAAATTGGGTGAATGCTTTGAGCTTTCTTGAGGAAGTTGTCTTTGTTTACAGAGGCTTCAGATTAAGAATTTCTGAACTAAGTGTATTGTGACAAGCATGCCTATAATCACAACACTCTGGGAGGCTGAGGCAGAAGGATCACAATTTTGAGCCCAGCACCAGCAACTTAGTGACTTAGCAAGATCTTGTCTAGCTCAGTGCAAAGGGTTCAGTTGCCACTACTACCACTACCAAAACAAAACAAAACAGTAGAATGGTTTGTCCAACTTTCTGGACAGGCAAAAACCTTAAAAACAAACAAAAAATTTCTTTGTAAAATGGAATCAAGGTAGATCAGTGCAATTTTTTGAGTTTAGAGAAAACTGTAATGCTCTATTTGTATAGTAGTTTATAATTGAAGATGAACTTTATAATATATTCTTACTTGGTCCTTTAATAACCATAAGAAATGGGCTGTGTAAATTCCTTATTCCTATCTTAGATTAAACAATCAGGGCTGTAGGAAATTTAAGGATGTAGTCAAGTTCACATGTTTGTACTGTGTGTTTTGAATGTCTGCTGTGTTAGGCCCTGAGCCCCTAAAAGGGGGTTATAGATGATAAATATTGCTCTCTTAAAAGCTCAGGTTTGACTAGATTAGTCAGATTGGTAAATACTTAGTGTTAATCTACATGTAATTCTCAGTGTTCTGTTTACTCTGCCTTGTTGGCTTTTAGTGAATACAGAGGAAGAATGTTAAGGCTGAAATAGCAATATGTACTAATTTCTAGGTTTAAAAATAACCTGGTCATTGACATCAGCACAAAACATGATTCATAGGGAATAGATATGTAGAAAGAGACACTGCAAGTTGAATGCAAAAAATTTGATGTCCTTTAAAGTGTTAAAATAAGAGAAGACAACTAAGTGAAATTGTGGATGCTTACATTGATTTTTGGACTTTTTATAATTTTTTTAAAAGATGTTATTGACATAAATCTAAGGGATAATTTTATGGTTTTGTTTTTAAGCATTTTGTTGAGCTAACTGCAGATCAGTTTGATTTCCATACCTTCTGCATGAGAAAGATGATCCTGTGCCTCTGTTGGCCTTTTGAGATTAGAAGATATTGTCAGAAGACATGCCTTTTATTTCAAGGCTGCTAGATCAGCGATTGAAATATATTTGAAATTATGTGATACTCCTTTAATCAATGAAAGAAAACAAGAAATAAATTCAGGTAACTGAAGAGGAACTTGTTTTAAAAAAATAGAAAAGAATATCAGATTTCAAAATACCATTAACAAGCTGGGTATGGTGGTGCATGCCTGTAATCTCAGCACTTGCGAGGCTGAGGCAGGAGGATCATTGCAAGTTTGAGGCCAGCGCTGGGCTACAAAGTGAGCTCAAGGGCAGCCTGAACTGTATAGTGAGACCCTGTCTCAAAAAGACATGCACAAAAACATCATTAACATAAACAGTACTGAGAAAAACACATTCTCAAATGTTCATGAAGGTAGAAAGGCTACCACCCTGATCTGATCACTACATACTATATCTGTGTACTGCATTACCTCACTGTAGCCCATATGTTTGTAAAATAACAGTTTAAAATGTATTGACAAATGAAGATAATACTAATATAACAAAAAAAGTCAGTATGATGTTCTGTAGCTGATATTCTCAATCACCCTAGAGGACTGACTTGCATTTTTTTTTACTTAATAAAATCAGTTCAGGAAAAATAAAATGTCTATGGGCTGTTTTTTTTCCCCTTTTTTTTTTTTTTTTTTTCGGGACCGGGGATCGAACTCAGGGCCCTAGTGCTCAGCGGCAAGCACTTAGCCCACTGAGCTGTACCTCCAGCCCTGGGCTGTTTTTTTTTCTTTAAATTATAACTAAAAATAGCTTTCAGCACCTTCTGGAAAAATACATATTCCTAAAATTTAAGGTACATACTTACTGAAAGTACTATGAGAATGCCAGTGAGAATATTTGTATAGCTTTTTATTCCCTAGAATGTTAATATCTGGGAATATTTGAGAAATGGTGACTTAGAGGCAAGTTTCCCAAGCTTTCATTTCTAATAGTTATATAATGTTATCAATCACAAGTGTGTTCATATGCATTATCCCTTGTCTCTGAAATGTTCTGATACTCTGTAATATTTGTCCTCCTGTACACACCTTGCATCTTGAGACTTAGAGGGATAATGTGATTTACCTGAAGTTGTTTATTGTGTAGGAGACAGAACTGGACTAAAATTGCTTAATTTTAATTAATGCAGCCAGCACTTACTGGTTGCCTTTTGTATACCAGGTTTTATGCTAAGCCCAATAATATATTGTCTAAAAAATCCAATAATGTTACTCCTGCAAAAAAGTTACATTGGCCCCGAGATTTAGCTCAGTGGCACAGTGCCTGCTTGGCAAAGGTGAGGTCCTGAGTTTGATTCCCAGTAGCCCCCCCAAAAAAGTTATATTAATAGTGTATATGAGGATACAGGAAAAATTGCAAACATTTTGACTCATAATTTTTATTCATTTGAATATTTATAGAAAACTTGTCAGCCAAAGAATTCACGAAAATGCTTAGCAAGCTGAGAAGAACTCAGAAAAAGGCTAAATTAGAAGAAGAGACAAAGCATGCAGAAAGGGAGCGCCAACAAAAAAATCAAAAGAAAAAGAGGATGAGGAAGCAGAATCCAGTGGTCTTAAGGAAGAACTTGCACCTGAAGAATTAGAAAGGGTGAGATGAGTTTACCATTATTATTTGCTAAAATTTATGCTGTTTGGTTCTGTTTTGAGTATAAACACAATTTACTTAAACCTATAAATCAGAAGCCAGCCAGGGATATAGCTCAGTGGCACAAGCGCCTGCCTGGCAAGTGCAAGGTCATGTATTCGATTCCCAGTATCCAAAAAAAAAAAAATCCGAAGCTATTTGCAGTATTTCAAGGTCATTATGTAACAGCCATTGTTAATTCTGACTGACAACATGTAGACTTTTGGTAGTGTTAACAGTATGTAGAATCATGTTGAGGTAGTCAAAGTAATGGTCCTTTAGTTAAAGGTGTCTGTTCCAATCCCCAGAACCTGTGACTATGTGGTTTTACATGGCAAGGGGGAATTAAGGCAGCAGATGGAATACAGGGTTATAATTACGAATAGGAATTAGCTTGGTTTATCTGTGTGCCCCAGTGTGATCAGATTGGACCTTGTAGGTGAGGAAGGAAGAAGTCAGGGTGATACGATGTGAGGACTCAGACTGGTTTTGCTGGCTTTCAAGACAGAGGGGGATGGCCACAAGGCAAAGAATGTGGGCAGCCTTTTGAAGCAGAAAAAGGCAAAGAAATGGCTTCTGCCCTCAAGCCTCTAAAAGAGAATGAAGTCCTGCTGACACCTTGATCTTACACCCAAGGAGATGGCACTGTGTGTGGCTTTCACACAGGCTTGTGCTGTTCTAAGCCTCTATGTTTTTGTTCATTTGTTATGACAGCAATACCATTATTTATGGAATACAGAACTGAAGTGTGGAAAGTTATTTTGGGACCAAATTTTGGGAAATCCTTGGTTTTCCGACTTAATGACGGTAAATCTGGTATAATCATTTAAAAATGTTACTTTTCCCCCAGTTATGAGAAGCTATTATGTATGTCTTTTTATTTTAGCTGTCTATATTATAAAAATAACCATTAGTACTTGATGCATCATTTCCTAAAGACTGTGTGAGAACTTTAAGTAGTTTTTTTATTTTTATAAAGTCACCTTGATTTTATAGTTATAAAAATCAATAATTCTTAATTTGAGAATTACTATTTCTGTACTTCAATTTATTCATAGGTAACTTAATGTTTTCTTGGTTGTTTGGTTACGTGAAGAAAACTAAAGTGCTTTAGATAAATGTTAATATAAAATTCTATGGGAGATTTGATTTGGATAACTTTTTTTAATAAAAATTTTCTTTCTGCTTCAAAATAGATGGAAAACCCATTAGAAGAAGCCATCAAGTTCCTTACACCTCTTAAGAACCTTGTTGCTGATAACACTGATCCCCTTGAAATATATGTTAGAAAAGGTAATAGATTTTATTAGCTTCATGAGCTTTGATTTTGTTTTGAGAGCAGTGCTGAGGTCAAATCTGGGGCGTAGGCACGCTGGGCTCTACTTCTGAGCCTACTCCACCGGGAGTTCAGTCTTTCTTTCTAAAGTCACAGAGGTGATCATAGTCAATGTAAGCCTTGTCAGGTCTGGTTTTGTCTCTTAAGTCTCATTTCAGCCTTCACAAAGGCTCTCAATGCCCTTTTCCTTTGTTGCAACATTGCTGGGTAATATATTAGAATATTATAATCAAATCCAGTTTAAAAATAGTTTGAAAATCATAAAATTGTTTACCTCTAACAATTTTGCATGATTTTTCAAGCTTTTCTTTGGAAAGCAAAAACTATGCTTTGAATTTGGTTTATGAATAATTGTAAGATGATAATATTTTGTTATTGAATGTGAGACTAAAAGAAAGTGAAGAAAACAGCATGAATATTGATGCTGTTATCTTTTTGACACAGGAAAGTTTCTGTGAATGCTGCAGTCTGTCAAACAAACTCTTGCCATTAACAGTAATAATCCACGGTTACATGAATGTTTAGTTAGATTTTCTAAATCTGGTAAGTATAAAAAGGTAATGTTTATGGAACAGCAAACATAAGTAAATCTGAGCTGTCTTCCATTTAGCTGGGCATTAAAAGAGACAAGCAACAATGTAAAGCAAAAAAAAAGTGATACTGTTTTTAAATGAAAATATTCTATAATTAAATGTATGAGCTAAATGCTAGAAATTAAAGTCCAAATGCTTTTGTTTGTGTAGTGTCTGTTCAAAGTAATCATCCAGACATTGTGAGCAAAGTTCTGTCTCAGGAAATGCAGAAAAGGGATGGGGATTTAGCTCAGCACCATAGCGCCTGCCTGGCAAGCTGAGGTTGTGAGTTCAATTCCTGGTACAAAAAAAAAAAGAAAATATTTGTTAACAGGGATTTGGAAAGCTTTAGTGAAGATTTTCTGAAATGTAACACTACCTTTCTTCAGCATCTACTTTCAGGTTTGTATTTAGCTGCTACAGTTACAACGTTTACAGAAAAAAGTTAGAATATGGTGAAAAACAAATATTTGGAAAGATATTCAGCCTGGCTGTTTAACAGCGGAAAAACAGCTGAACACAGTGCCATTTATTTCTTTCAGATTAGGTTTTTTTTTTTTTCCTACCAAGAATTGAACATAGGACCTTGCACATGCGAGGCAGGCACTTGTGCTGCTAAGCTACATCCCCAGCCCACAAATTAGTTTTTTTTTAATTTGTCAAAAAGGAAAATAAAGTGCGGTGAGGATGGGGCAGTCAAGCACTCTTTCACTTGGTTTCTTTGAGTCTAAATTGGCCCTGTCAGTTAGAAAAACAATTTCCATTGTCAAGAGCCTCAGATAACCTGTGTCTTTGATTTAGTAGTCACGCTTTTGAAAATAATTTTTAAAAATTAATGTAAAGCAAAGAAGGAGCTTAGTACAGGGAAAAGGATGAGAACAGATATATATATACAGTAAGAGAAGGAACCTTGATAGGATGAACGTAATTAAAAGTAATGTTTATTCAGGTGATTTGTAATGATAATAGCGAAATCTTTCACAATACATACCAAAGAATTGAGCATACAATATAATCTCAACTGTAGAAATATGCTTGGGAAAAGTCTGAAAAGGAAGTGTATACCAGGCTTTAATGTTGTCTTTGAGAGTTGTGATTATGGTAATTTATTTTTTTCTTGAATTTTTATTGCTTTTGTGTATTTTCTGTCTTGACGATTTATTTATATGCTGTCTTCTTAAGGGAAGTATGTTAGGGAGTTTATACAAACTGATAAAATGATAATATGGCATAAATTAAACTCAGAGAAAAGGTTATAAAAAAAGAAATTGAGAGCAAAATGAAAAGTGTATCATAATTAGCTGTTTTAAGCCATAGATGTAAATATTTTAACCCAAGCTTTCTTGTTAAAGATTATCTTCTCATATGTAGTACCTTTAAAACAATATTACTTCTTTTGAAAAATCACATTTCTTGGTGGTAGGAGCGGTAAGAATTTCTCTTTAACAACAGAAGGTAATAGAAAACTTTCTAGTAATTGTAGGAAATGCTTTTTTAAACATTTTATGTAATTGCTTTTCATTGTTTTTGTTTGTTTGTTTTTAAGTCAGGGTCTTGCTATATAGTTCAGGCTGAGCTTGAGTTCACTATGTAGCCCAGGTTGGATTGAAACTGATAGTGATCATCCCGCCTCAGCCTCCGGAGTGCTGGGATTACAGGCAGGTGCCACCATGCCTGGCTACCATTATATGACATTCTAAGGAAAAACAATTTCAGCACATAAAAATTAAAATCAAAAGGCCAGTTGAAAAAAATTCAGCCATGTAATTTGTCAAAAGCTGATAGGGGCTGGGGATATAGCTCAGTGGAATAAGCGCCTGCCTAACAAAAGCTGATATACAAAGACCTAATAAGAATCTAATAGCAAAACAAATATAGAGCATAAGACAATTTATAGGAGAAATATAAACTTTTTAAAAATTACTTATTTTTTGTGAGTATTCAAACATTTTTTTGTTTAACCCCACTCCTGTGTACCAGTGATTTGTTCCTTACATGTTTCAGTGTAGGATATCACCTTTGTTAATGGTTTTTACTGAAATACTGATTGATACCATAGGCTAGTCTTTATTTGTACTTTTAATTATATTGTTTCTAAGGAGAGAAAATTAAAGTAGTGTTCTTTGGGTAGATGTTTGATAACCATTTGTTAAGGAAGACAGCTCTGTTTTGTAATGTTTTGTCATGATAACAATATTCACATTGTGGCCACAGCTCTCAGTGCGGTATGTCACTGTACAGAAAGTTGAGAAGGGATGTGTTATGCACATGTACCAGTTCCCCATAATGAGTGTAATCATTAAGTACTACAAACGTGTACTGTATTAATACAATTCTTTTGTAAAAGAAATTGAGATGAGATGTCACATTGAGAGTTGGTGAGAACCAGCTCCAGCTCATCCTTGATTGAATATTTGAGTCACTGGTCAGTATAAACCATATAAGGTGTAAGCCATAGAAGTTTACCCTATGAAATGTCTTGGAATTTCAGGTGCTAAAATGCTTTATTTTCTGGACAAGTCAAGACAAGAGAAAGCAGTTGCTGTAGCCACTAGACTGGATGAAACTGTAAAGGATAAAAGGGTAAAGGTGCAGCTTTTCATAGGCCGACACATGGAACTGAGTGATCTCATAAAGCTTGTGTCTTTACAGTGTAATTCTTAAATGACTCACAGAGTTAGGTCTGGATACAGACTTGGCTCCACTGATTATTAGTTGTGTGGCTTTAGGCAAGTTCTTTCTTAGCTTTATTTTCTTCATTTTAACAACAAAATACCATACTATGCATCTGAAAGACTCAGTGTAGGGTAGCCCATTCGGGACGCCTTCTGTCTCTCAGAAGACACTATTCCCCATTCCTATTCTCTATTAAATTTTCCTACTCTTAAAAAAAAAGAAAAAACAGTCAGTGTAAGAGTTATGTGGAATAACAAAGCATAAAGTAAATATGAACTATTATTAATAAAAGACACTTTAGTGATTATAATTTTAGAGGTTTTTTTTTTCAAATACTAGATTTTACTGCCTTTTATTTTCCTACAGTTTTGTAGAGTTGACTTTTACTCTTTTGGAAGTGATCACCTATTATACATAGTAAGAAGTTACTATAGAGTGAAGCATTGTTATCTTTCTTGTTTTAATTAATAAAATGCCTTTTTTTTTTTAGTAAAGTGGATAATGAGAGTTTTTTCTTTAAGTAACTTACATTTTCCCCTTGCTTCATTAGTCCTGTTTCTGAGGCCCTGCTTGATGGCACCTCAGGAAGCTGTAGCTCCAGTGTGAAGACTACAGGATGGCATGTTGTGACCTGCTTCCTCTCACATCTGCTGTCCTGCCTGCTGGGGCTGAAGTCTGTGGTCCAAGTGTGCACTCAGCTATCCACTAACTATGATATCTTGGCAAATGAAATTTGAATCTTGTAGAAAGTTGACTTGTACAGAATCTAAACTGAACTTACATCACAGTTTCTTTTCTAGGGTATGTTTTAATATGAGTATGAAATGAAATATTTGGATGGAATTTATATGGCATATTCTATAAGTTTATTTTCTTTATGTGACTGCAAATTTACACAAACATCTGTTAAAGTTACTTTTTTATACTTGTACAGTTTTTCTTAAACTCCTAAATTACCAACACTGTAGTACTTACTATTGCTTCTGTGTCCTAATGAAAACAATTTCCTTATTGTAAGTTGTATATGTCCTTCCTGTATTGTTTTCTTTAGATCCCAGTTTCAGGATCTGTTTTGCTCCCTTGTTTTACTGATTTGTTTTATTATTGTTTCTTAGGTATCTTTTTCCTTTTGTTTTTTTGGGTTTTTTTTCTTTTTGTTGTTGTTGTTTTGAGACAGGGTCTCTTGTATAGCTCAGGCTGCTTCTAAACTTAACTATGTAGCCCAAGCTGGCCTCGAACTTGTAGCAGTCCTCTTGCCTCAGCCTCTCAAGGGCTGGATTACAGGTGTGTGCCACCACGCCAGACAGTCTTGTCTTAAAGTGTTATCATTTGTTTGAAAAGCAGAATTCCTCTTGGCAGACAGTGAGGTTTAAAGTTTAATTTGTTTTTTTTTTTAACCTTCATTTTTCATCACTATTTACCTTGCAATATCCATAAAAATGATATTTTCTAGATGAATAAGGTTACTCCATTTTTCTGTAGACCGTTTGCTTCTGAAACATGAAAGCTCACTGGTAGCTTTGTTATTACAGCCCACACAGAAGAATTATGCTGTCTTCATTGCTTTGAGTGCTAACAAGTCACTTATTCTAAGAAGTATGCTTTAAGGGTGCATAACAGGACAGAAAACAAAGACAAAGCACTGTTACTCTTATAGCTCTGCATTATTAGATGCATTTTTATATTTCTCAGTAAAATGAGAATTTAAACTATTATTAATTTAACCATTAAGTCCTAATATTGTTCAACAATTTGAGGGAGGTAGCTTTTTGTTGAATACATAGAAAACAGTAATGATCATTTGTATGTCTCAAAACTGTGTAAATATGACTATAATGTTAATGTGTACCTGTAAACAAATGTAAATGAAAACACGCCATCCTATGTTCTTCATACTGTGAGCTACAGCTTCTGCTGCCATCAAACAGGGCCTCAGAAACCTTTATTAAGGACTAATGAAGCAAGGGGAAAAAGTAAATTATTTAAGGAAAAAACCCTCATTATCCACTTTAGTAAAAATAAAAAGCATTTTATTAATTAAATTAATTTAGAAAACCTATTACCCTAATCATCTTAGAGTCACTATTGCTTTGGTGTTTTAGGGGTTTTTTTTTTTTTTGTCTTTTTGAGACAGGGTCTCAGTATGCAATTCAGGCTGGCCCTGAGCTCAGTTTGTAGCCCAGGCTGGTCTGAAACTCGCAACGATCCTCCTGCCTCAGCCTCCCAAGTGCTGCGATAACAGGTGTGCACCACCACGCCCGGCTAGAGTCACCATTGCTGAGAGAAAAAGAAGAAAACTCACTGTGGCAGTGCTGGCGTGGATGATGCTGTAATAAATTATCTGTGTGTGATGGCTTATTTGTGTCTGTTATCACTCCGTAGTATCAAAATCCTTTTTCTGATATGCTCTTTGACAGGGTAGAAAATGGTCTCAGTCTTTACAAGTCTATGAAAACTGCAAGGGCTGGGGATATAGCTCAGTGGAATAAGCGCCTGCCTAGCAAGCGCAGGGTCCTGAGTTTGATCCCCAGTACCGAAAAAAAAAAAAACTGCAATCCTCAGTAACCACCTACCAAAGTATATTTTGGTGTCTCAGCAGCTTAGTATCTTTTTTGTGTCTTAGTAATTTTGGAAGCAGTTGATAATCTATCATGTAATATCCTGGCAAATAGTTCTTCATGTTACTTTCAGCAGGATGCCGTTTGAGTAAAAGATGCTAGTTAATCAGAGCCCAACCTGTTGGGATCTTTTATAGTGTTTCTGAGTTTTGAGGTGGGTGCAGTTCAGGTGTGAGGGGTTAGGTGTGAAGTACACACTGGACAATGTGGAAGGCAGAAGAGGGGTAGACGCTAGGACAGTGAGACCTCATTTCGTAGTCAGAGGTGGAGGTTGTATGTGTTCTCCCTCGTACCCCCATTCCGCTTCGAGTATGAAATGAATGTTGTAAACCTGAGACATGGAAAGTATAAACAAAGAGCAAAGTAAAAGGTACTGAGAACGTGGTAGATCTTTTTCAGATGGGAAGGAGGACAAGAGATGGAGTGGGGGGGAAGAAAGGGAAAAGGAATTTAACAAGAGTTAAAGAAAAACATGGAAATAGAACTTTAGTAAATGAGGAAGGGAAGAAGATGTGGGGGAGGAGTGAAAAATAAGGTCTGTTGTGTGCACAGCAAACACCCGACAATAAATGGAATCATTATGTACTACGAACATGTACTTAAAAAAACAGGCACATGATCATCTGTTCCTAACTCCTACACCCACCTTGGGAAAGGCATTTTTTTTTAGGAGAGCTTAAGGAAAATGAGGATAAACCAAACAGGAGAGTTACTGAAAACCAGATGCTTAAAGAGTTATGTATCTAGTCTCAAACCAGAAGTTCTTCGATTTGGGTGAACCACCCAAGTACCAAAACAAATAGGAAAAGACATTAAGATTCAAGGCATGTTGTGATCATTTAAGAACTTGGTTTCAGGTTTTTTTGTCATTTGTTTCTTGTGGAACTGATGGAGTGTGGTTACAAATGTGGAATGTAGCTGGGAATATGGCTCAGTAGCACAGTGCCTGCCTGACAGATGCAAGGTCCTGAGTTCGATTCCTGGTTACTGCCCCCCCAATATAGAATATAGGAGGGTTAGATTTAGTTATGAGGCGTGATTAAAAAATAGAGAGAGTGCTTACATTTTAAAAAGGTATTATTTGTACATACATACATACTTGTACACCCCCCATTATTTCTGCCACTTCCTGGAGGTTCTTTTTCGTGAGTGTCTTCAGTTGTGCTGTAGTGGCTGCCTTAGCATGTTGAATCCATTCAAAATGTTTACCGTTCAGGGTCATTTTGACTTTGGGGAAGAGCCAGAAGTTCCAGACTACCCGATCGGGTAATATAGGGTGGATGAGGACACTGTAATGTGGCACTCAGCAGTAGCGTTAACTGGACTTTGGGGTTGGGAGGGGGCATTGATACAGGTTCTGGTTCTGTAGTCCAGACAGGCTCTGAATTCACTATTAGCCCAGCCTGGCCTTGAACTTTGCACATTCCTGCCACAGCCTCCCAAGTACTGGGAATATAGCCTTGTGCTACCTACCATGCCTGGCCAACATTCACTGTACTTTTGATCACACTTGATAAAGACACTCATGAAAAAGACTTGCTCCACTTCAGAAAGTGGAGAGAAAGATGGGGAAGTACAGTATGATCAAAGGGAGGGGGAGGGGCTCAATGGCAATGTATTTTTTGTTGTAATAATTTTATTTCAGTAACCATACTTTTTGATTATTCACTAGAAGAAAGTCAGCATTTTTCGGTAAGGAACCAGGTAGTAATGTAAGGGATGGTGACTCATCATTTTAGGATAGACTAATTCTAGTCTTAGTACAAGCCTCAAAATGTGTCTTGAGAAATATCCCGGAGGAGTTGTAAAGAATTAACTTTGCAGTCCTGACTTTGCCCTGGAATGTGTCTCCAAAGGCAAACCTTGCCTAGGTTGTTTCATTCCTTCCCTGGCCCTAGATAAACATTGTATCCATAAAGAAAACGTATGGTTATCTAAAGTGGGACGTATAGAGCAGACTGGAGCCTGACCCTGTCACGTGACACAAGAAAAACAACAGTGGCCAGGCCTACAACATTCCAATCTATTACCATGGAAACCAAAAATGTATATAAGGTGGGAACAAAGGTAGTTATGGGCCCACATTCCTGATTAGCAAATCAGGGATGAGAGGGGACCGGTTCAAATTATTTTAAATTAACAAAACTCCGTTTGTTCTAAATGAGTTACTTAATCTCCTGTGGAATTCATTCCAGTTTTGGCCATAACAGTAAATGCTTTAGATGTGGAAGATCTTAAGTGGTCACTGTCACAGTACTTCAACTCTAAGGTAGTGCAAAGCAGCAGTCATAGCCAATAGCTAAGCCAAAGGGTGTGATTATTTTCCCCAAAAAAGTTGTTTGTGTAAATAAACCATGGGCCAGATTTGACTTTCAAGTCTGACTAGCTTATGAACTCTGAAGTAAGGACAGTGTGTACAACATTTGGGATATTAGAGACACTTGGGAATTCCATTTTTTCCCACCTGAAACTATGGCGAATTTTATGAATATATTTAAAGCTAAGTACCTTGGAACTTTGAGTTAAAAGAACTGTTTTATTAGGCAGATTGAGCTAAAAAAGCATCTTTCACATGACAAGTATTTTTCTGTATACTAAGGAATGGAGATACTTTGTTGAGTATCTTTTTTACAGGCCAAGCAGTTTCCTGTGTGTCAAGGATAATATCAAGAAAATCTAACAAAATCATTGGGATTGCACACATTCTACTGAATCATGGTAGAGAAAGAATCATTCAGCCTGTATTACTGAAATAATTTTACTTAAATACACCAGTACTATGTTAAGCACCCACATTATGTGCCACACTTCTGGGAGTGAAAGAACAGATACAATAATGAACAGAATTTAACTCCCATAGAATATATGTTCTAATTGGGGAAGAGAAGGAAACAAGTACATCAGAGGTAACTGTGCTGAAGAAAAATCAGTATACAAAGAGTTTATAGTGGAATTTAAGAGAAAAACATCTAAAAGCTTGTAAAGAAAAGATTCTCAAAGAATCAGCAACATCAGATTCCTCTAAAGCATTACTGAATGCACAAAACTTTCAAGTATTCAAGAAAACTGAACTTAAAAGTTTTCTGTCAGATTAGCATTAGAATGATGGCATGTTAAAAATAATGATTGAGCCAGGCATGGTGGCGCACACCTATAATCCCAGCACTCCGGAGGCTGAAGCAGGAGGATTGTTGTGAGCCTGAGACCAGTCTGGGGTACAAAATGAGCTCAAGGACAGCCTGAACTGCATGAGACCTTTTCTCAAAAAGACTAAATAAATAAATAAAATAATATTGCATGTAAAAAATACTCATATGAATCTCAAAATTGGCCATACAGAGAGCTATACAAATTACTTTTGGAACATTAAGAGACAGAAAAGTGAAGAAGGGTGGTCAATCTTTTAAAGTTTATTTTTATCCTAGAGAAACTTTAATAAACTGGTATCACCAAAATTGGAGTTAGAGATGTAGACTTACGATGTAAAGGCACAGGCACAGACATGAATGGTTACCTAATTAGAAGACTCAGATTCTTAGACTGGGTTAACACTTTTTAAGAGAGACACTTGAAAATGAAAACTGAAGCAGGGTGAGCTCACTGTGCAGCCCAGGCTGGCCATAAACTCACGGTGATCCTGTTGCTGCAGCCTCCTGAGTGCTGGAGTTACAGGCTGGCCATTTGTACTTTGGGGAAGTACTTGTGCAACTTATCTGCCCATTTATTGGTTGGACTGTTTGATTTTTTCATGCTAAGTTACTTGAATTTTGAATATATTTTAGTTATTAATCCTCTGTCAGAAGAGTAACTGGTGGTAAAGATTTCTCCCATTCTGTAAGCTGTGTCTCTGTTAGTTGGATGTAGTCCTGTTTGTTGATCTTTGGTATTTCCTGCGCTGTTTAGTCCTACTGAGGAAGTCTTTGCCTTTGTCTAGGGCCTCAGGTGTTTCCCCTGTGTTTTCTTTCAACAGTTTCAAAAGTTTCTGGTCTTTACCAGATCTCTGATTCATTTGAACTAATATTTTTATAGGGAAAGAGGGACTTAGTTTCAATCTTCTGCAAATGGATATCCAGTTTTTCAAGCACCATTTGTTGACAATTTTTTTTTTTTTTTCGGTGCTAGGGATCAAACTCAGGACCTTGTGCTTGCCAGGCAAGCACTTATTCCACTGAGCTATATCCCCAGCCCATCAAGCACCATTTGTTAAAGAGGTTTTCTCCTCTGCTTTCCTCCCTCCTCTTTTTTTTATTTTTATTTTTATTTTTTTTTGGTTGTTGTTTTTTATTTTGAGACAGGATCTTGTTGTGCAGTTCAGGCTGGCTTTGAACTCACTCTGTTTTCCTGTCTGGCCTTGAACTCATGGTGATCCTCCTGCCCCAGCTTCCCAAGTGCTGGAATTACAGGCATGTGTCACCAGGCCTGGCTAAGAGTTTGTCCTTTATCCAATGTGTATTTTGGCTCATTTGTCTAGACTCAGATGACTAGTTAGTTGTGTGGGTTTGTTTTTGTGTCATCTGTTCCTTTGCTCTGAGTCTGTTTTGTGCCAACACCATGTTGTTACCATGACTTTGGCTGAGGACTGATTTGGTTATTCTGAGTCTTTAGCGTTTCCATAGGTATTGTAGGGACGTTTTGTTGTGTTGCCTAGTTCTGTGGAGAATATCATTGGTATTTTGATGGAGAGTGCAGGAGTCTATAGGTCATTTGTGGTCACATTACTGTTCTGACAATATTAATCCTACCCACCCACGAAGACAAGAGCCCTTTCCAACTTCTGATGTCTTCAGTATTGTGCTTCAACTGGTCATAATGGCACATGCTTGTAATCCCAGCACTCAGGAAGCTAAGGCAGGAAGATTGCCCTGAGTTTGAGTCCAGTCTGGGCATAGTGAGTTCGAGGACAGCCTTGCACTACAAGTTGAGAGCCTGTCTCTAAAAAACTAACAAACCCAAATAAAAATTTGAGCTGTCTGGTCAGTTCATCCAGGTTTTTTTTTTTCACCTATTTCCCTGAAATTCACAACTGGCTTATAGAGTGAGATTGCTGTGGACTTCTAATTCATTTCTTTGAGCTCATCTGTTTTCTTCATCCCTTCTATGAATTTTTCATAGATTTCTGCAGCCTGTGTTCAAGCTCCTATGAATGTCTATACGTACCCTTCCTTCTCCCTCCCTTTTCTGGGACGGGTGCAGCAGGTTGAGGACAAACGAGGAGAGTTTGTGCCTTGTATGGAGATTTGGTAAGGTGTTGCCTCCTTCTGATAATTTCCAGCTTTGTATGTCCAGGGCTGGTGTTACTCCTGTTGTTTACTTGAAGCTATTTAGACTCTCTCTGTTTTGCCAAAAGAATTACTTCTGGTTATTACAGCATCTACAGACTGGATCTTACAATGGTTGCATATGATGGTCTTTGCAATCACACTCCCACCCTGGTCTGTTCTCTGCGCACACCATGCAGTCTGTCATCTGCGGTGGTTCTGTAATGAGGTAGGTGAGGGGGTGAGCAGAGTGCCAGGTGGTTGGATGAGGAGTGGTGGACACCAGGGAAGGTTTGAAGGGGAACAGTGGTAAATGAGAAGAAAAGGGTGACGTGGAGTCTGATTCTATTGGGTGCTTTTAGTTGTGTTAATGTCAAGAGTTTCAGAATATGTTTGTGGGTTGGGTAAGATGTGGGGAAAAGGAGATTAACTTTGTGATTGAGGGAAGTTATGTGGTTGTCAGAACTTGCTGATAGGACAACAGACTGGGTAAGATAGAAAAGCCAAAGGCTTAAGGTGGGGAGGAAGATAGGAGGGATTGTGAGGGAGCTCGGTACTGTATGAGAATTTTTAAAGCTCAGGAGGAGTTTTTAGAATAAAAGATGTTACTATTGGCTCAGGGGTTTGAGGTAAATTAGGGAACTGAGTTGAGGGAGGGAACCTAGTCACCTATTAAATCAGAACCTGTGAGAGAACAAATGCACCAAGTAACAACCTAGTAAACACAGGAAACTATTACAGAAGACAACATGGCCCCATGTTACTAGATAAATTAAGAGATATACAAAAATTTAAACTTAAGAGGTGCTCAGTGTGACACATTAAGTATTCCAGTGAGGCTGGGTATGGTGGTGCACACCTGTAATCCTGGCACTTGAGCACTGAGGCAGGATGGCCATGAGTTCAAGGCCAGCCTGAACTACATAGCAAGATGCTGCCTCAAAACAAACAAACAAACAAACGAAAAACCCCAAGGAGGCATTACGTAGTGATTCCCCAGTAGCTTCCTTGCCAGATGGTCTGAGAGCTCATACCCCAGTAATTCTGCTGATCCTTCCACTGCAACCCAAAGCTAACTTGGACTCAGCATCTCTTTCTTCCAGGTTGCAGGCATTCTTGCAAAGTTTGATCCAGTCCAGGTTCTTGAGTTGGGAATTCTTGTTGCTCTCCCTGGGTGTGATGGATTCAGCAGACAAATTAACTGGTACGATATTCCTGTGCAGTCAAATCAGCTACAGTCATAACAGGCTAATCTGTTACAGTGGCATCTGCCAAGGCTAGTTGTGAGGTGAAACCCTGTTTTCAGTCTCCCATTAGCCTAAAGAAGAAACCCACAGTTATAGTACAAGCATCCTAACAGCTCAAGTATTCACCTACAGTTAATATGCACTAACTATGATGACTATATTTCCTCTAACAGCATTCTACAGTAATTTTAGAAAATCAATTATATGAAGCCCTGGGGGCTGGGGACCAGGTAATGCCGGAGGAGGGAAAGAAGAAGAAAACAGTTTTTGTTTTCAAAAATCTTGTGCCATGTGTTATGGGGAGGAAGAAATAGGAAAGGGTAAAGGATCCTAATGATGGTAAAAGGTGCTATATATTTAGATAGGGTAGTGGAAAATGGTACAAAATTGGTAGTGAAAAGTGGTGGTAGGGGAAGATTCTATGACTGATAAAAGTATGAGAGAAAAAGTTAAAAGGACACAAATGAAAAAGGGGAGAAGAAAGAAGAACAGTTGATGAAAAATAAGGAAGAAATCTGGCAAAAAGATGGAATTTAAGATTGGAGGGCTATAAAGGGATGGGGTGAATTCCCTTAGCCTCTATAAACTATATTGGAAGAAAAAGGCAAGAGGAATACACACACACACACACACACACACACACACACACACACACACAAAACTACTGGAGAGGGGGATGAATAGAAGGAGGAAAACAGCAAAAATAAAAACATGGTAAAGTAAAAAATAATAGTTTTCTATTTTTTTTGGACTCTTTTTTTTTGTGGCTTTTTTTGGACTCTTTTTTTTATGGCTCTTTTCCTCAGCCTAGGATTAAGGAGCAAAGCTCAAACCAGGGCATATCTCGGTTTATGCTGGAGTCTAAGGTGTCACTCTGCCCCTAGGATGGTGCTATATGCAGCATCCAGTTAGTGAGGACAGGGCACCAATGTGAGGTTCCAGTCCTGTGTAACTCAGGCTATAATGGTGACCTGCCAGATCTTGTTCCGCGATTGTGGTGTTGGGTGCTGTTCCAAGGCCACTCACCAACAGTTGACTGTGGAAGGCCACTTTGTAGGCAGTGCCCCGTATTTTCCTTGCTGCCCCCAATTGTCACTGATTCTCAGCACTAATGAGGTTCTCTGGTTCTCTATGAGCTGAAAGTTGTTTCACTTTGTCTTCCAGCTGGTAACTAGCCAGCCTCCGTTTGTGCTGTCACCATGGTCTGCAGGAATTTCCCTCTCTCCTCTGTGATGTGGTATCTTAGGTATCACTCAAAAGTTCTTTCATCTCCTTTGTTACTTCCCCTCGTGGCTCCTGGCCAGCCGCCTCACTTTGGTTCTCTCCAAGCTACTGTTTTCCAGACTCTTGACACTGTCATGGAGAAGCCGAATGGCTTGCACTCACTGCTCTGCCATTTTTCTTCTGACTATTGATACTTTTAATGTTAATGTTATATGCTGCCACTTGATAAATTTATTTGTCAGCTCTAAGGTCTTTTGTTAGAGTTTTAGGGTTGTTCTAAGTATAGGATCGTATCTGCAAACCAGGATAACTTGACTTCTTCCTTTCCTGTATGTACCAAAATTTTTTCTCTTGCCTAAATACACTAGGTAAAATTTAAAGAACTATATTGCAATAAGAGTGGTGTAAGTGAATGTCTTTGCCTTATTCATGATTTGCGGGAAATGCTATTTTTCCACATTCAGAATGATGTTAGCTGTGGACTTCTATATGGCCTTTATTAATGTTGAAGAATGATCCTTCAGTACAATAGAGCTCTTATCATGAAGTGATATTCAATTTTGTTGAAGATTTTTTCTGCACCATGTGATTTTTATCCTGAGTTCTATTTTAAATTGTGTATCATATTTATTGACTTGCATGTGTTGCACCATCCTTTCATTCCTGGGATGAAACCAAACCAATTTGATCATAGTGTGTGATCATTTTAATGTATTGTTCAATTCAGTTTGCATGTATATTATTAAGAATTTTTGCATTTATTTTTAGCAAGGGTATTTTTCTCTTTTTTAATCTCTTCTTTCTCTTTCTCTCTCGCTCCCTCCCTCCCCCCCCTTCCTCCTTCCTTTTCTGGTTTTGGTATCCAAAGGATGTTGGCTTCATAGAGTGACTTTGGGAGCATTCCTGTCCTTTTGATTTCATAGAATAATTTGAGGAGCATTGGCATTAGTTTTTCTTTAAAGGTTGGTAAAATTCAGTGAACCTGTCTGTATCAGTCAGGGTTTACTAGAGAAACAGATTTAACACAAGATATACAAATGTACAACAAATTACCTATTTGGCTTACAATGGTCAGCTGCAGGGTTAGATGAGGAAGTGTGCAGAGGGTGTCTGCACACTGGAGACTGAAGAGCCCAGGCCTGGGGCCTGGAGCTCACTGCAGTGTCCGTGCAAGTCTGTAACAAGGGCTGTTGAGTCTGCAACGAAATGCTGATGAATCTACGATGAAGGCCGGAGAGCCAACACCGGAATGCTGAAGAGGCCCAGGTGGAAGCTGAAGAGTCCACACCGGAAGCCAGGAGACGACCAAGCTGAAGGCGAAGACTGGAGCTCCTCCGAAGAACCAGCAGCCGGTCCTTCCTCAGTTCCTTTTTCATACAGTCCACCGGCTCTGGGGAGGTGGGGGGTCCTCTACACCCACACCCTCTGCGTGCCTTCCTCTTGCACAGGTTTAGGATGAATACAAATAAGCACCCCAGCTCCCTTCTGAGTCACACAGTTAACCTTCTAAACTTCACAAATTAGCATAATAAACAACATCCCAGAAGGGTAAGAGCATGCCCTTTTTACCCCAAGATTTACAACTGCTGAGGTACTTAGTGGAATCTCTAGACTCCCCAGGTTGACACAATGTATCAACCATAACACTGTCTGATCCTGGGTTTTTTGGTTACTGTTGTTGGGAAACTTTATTATTGCTTTAATCTCATTTCTTGTAAATGATCTATTCAGGCGTTTTTTCCTCCTCTTAGTTGAATTTTGATAGATTGTATGTGCCTAGAAATTTATGTATTTCTTCTGGATTGTCTAGTTTATTAGAACATAGGTTGGAAAAATTAGTTTCTAATAATCCTCTGGATTTGAGTGATATCTGTTACAACATACCATTTTCATCTTTCATTGAATTGATCTGGGTTTTCTCTCAATTAGACTCACTGTTCATTAATCTTATCTTTTTAAAGAACTCTGTTTTATTGATCTTGTATAATGTTCTTTTAGTCTCATTAATTTCAGCTCTAGTTTTTATTCCTTCTTTTCTTCTATTGGGTTTGGATTTGATTTACTCTTGTTTTTCTAAGACGTTGAGATGCATGAGTAGGTTATTTATTTGTGATCTCTGATTTTTTTGGTGGAGACACTCATTGCTATAAATTTCCTTCTAACAACTGCCTTTGCTCAACTCCAGAGATCTTAGTGGATTTCCCTTTTCATTTGATTCTGGGAATTTTTTAATTTCCTCCCTGATTTCTTCAGGGACCCAGTGATTATTCAGAAGTGAATTGTTCAATCTATATGTTTGTATAGTTTCTGTGGTTTTGTTGTTGGCTTCCAGTTTCATCCCATTGTGACCTGATAAAATGCAAGAATTTACTTAAATTTTTGTATTTGTTAGGACTTACCTTATGGCCTAAAATATGACCTGTTTTGGAGAATATTCCATGAGCCATTGAGAAGAATGTATATTCTGTGATTGTTGGATAGAATGTTTTGTAAACATCTGATAAGGCTATTTGATCTATAGTGTAGTTTAATTCTAGTGTATATTAATTTTTTGTGTGGAAAACATCTCTTGGTGAGAATGGAGTATTAAAATCACCCATTATTACTACATTCAGACTTATATGACCTTTTATGTTGAGTATGTTTGTTTTATGAAATTGGTTGCACTGATACTAGATGCATATATATTTATAATTGTTATATCTTATTGGTAGATTGTTCCTTTTACCAATATGTAGTGGCCTTCTTTGTTTCATGTAATTTCATCTTGATGTCCTCATCAGGTCTGACAATGGCTGTTTCTACTTGTCTTCAGGCTCTGTTTGAGTGGGATATTATTTTCTGTCCTTTGACTTTCCATCCGTCTTTACTAATGAGGTGTGTTTCTTGTAAGCAGTAAAGAGTTGGGTTTTTGTTTTGTTTTGAATCCATTCCAGTGTGTCTTTTAAATAGAGAATTAAGACCATTTACATTCAGAATTACAGGAATGTATGTACTAATTACTGTCATTTTGTTGTTTTTCTAGTTTTTTATTCTTTCCTAATTGTCAATTGTTTATTTTTCTCTCCTGTGTGTCAGAATTATGGTTTGTGTCTAGATGTCTCCCCAAAGCCTCATGCAGGCATGGGGCAGGCTCTTTTGAAGATAGCTGAATCTAGAGTTTGTGATGGTTTCATAGTGCAATGCTGGAATTAAGGTTGCTGGGATTAAGGCTGGGTAATTTCTGGATCAGTCATGACTGATTGGATTGGCACCATCCCTAATTCCAACAATCTGGATGAGATAAGGGGCAGAAAAAGACTTGTCTCTTGCCTTCCCTTGCTTGCTTTTGCTTCTGCTGCCATGAACTGTTTCTCCTCTGGGACACCCCTCTGCCATGCCACCCTGCCTTGGACCCAGCCAATTATGGACTGAAACTTCTACAAATTGACCTAAATAAACCTTTCCTGTCTTAACTTTGGGTGTTGGGTATTTTGTCCCAGCAATGAAAAATTAGTGAATGATAAAGTAAGACCCCTTTAAGTATCTTCTGCAATGCTGGCTTAGTAGTTATGAATTTTAGTTTGTGCTTATCCTGGAAGATCTTTATTTCTCCTTTCAGTTCTGAAAGATAGCTTGGCTAGATTTAATAATCTAGGTTGGCATTATTTTCCTTCAGGGTTTGAAATATATCATTCCATGCCACACTGGCCTTTAGTGTTTTTGCCGAGAAGTCTATAGCTTTCCCATGGATTTCCCTGTATAAATGCTTAGCATTTCTTCCTTACAGTTTTCAATATTCTTTTCTTGTTCTGAATGCTTGCCATGTTAACAACAGTGTGATATGAGGAGGATCTTTTCTGGTTGTGCCTGTTTGGAGTTCTAAATCTTCTTGTACCTGAGAATCTTTACTAAGATCTGGGAAGTTTTCTTGTACTATTTAATTAAATACATTTTCTCTGTCATTAGTTTGTTCCTCAGCATCCTCTTCTGTACAAAAGGTTTGTAAGTTTGGCCTTTAACCATGTTTTAGAGAACTTGGCTATTTTGCTTATAATTTCTTATTTTTTTTCTCCTTAATTAGTGTCTATGTATATTGATTCCTCAACCTTATCTTCAGGCACTGAGATTTTGTCTTTTTCATGGTCCAGCCTATCGGCAAGCTTTCTGTTGGTTTTTTAAATCTCACTGTGTGCGTTTCATTTCTAGAATTCCTGTTTGGTTCTTTAGGATCTCTTTGTTGAGTTGCTCCTTTGTGTACTGAATTCTTTTAATCCTTTCAGACCTTTATTTGTATCCTCTTTGAAGTCATTAATCATTTTATAAATCAATCATTTGAATTCTTTGTCTAGCATCTCATCTGCTTTGATAGGTTTGTGTTTATTTACCAACAAATTATGGCTATTTGGAGAAGTTACTTTTCTGGTTTAGATCAAGACATCTCCCGGATGCCTCATGTAGTCACAGGAGGGGCTTGGAATGTGATTGGATCATGGGGTCTCTGTATCCATCATCTGGTAAGATTGCAGCAGCTGAGTTCTCCCTGTCTGTTGTTTATCACTGAGGCTGCCAAACTTCCCTGGACCTAACTTGTGTCAATGGAGTCAGAGGACGCTCCCCAGGAAGCAGGGTCAGTGTTCCACACTGCTCTCGTCTCTGCGCTGTCTTCTGCTTTTCCATGATATTTAAGCTTCCCTATTGGCCCTTGATTTCTGGAGCCCTTATTCTCTTTCTTGGTAATGAGGTATCTCTCATCTCAGTTCCAGTTCCTGAGGAGGCTGTGATTTATAGTTGGCTTCTTCTCAACTGTTCATTCCTTTACTGTCTTCAGGCTATAGTTAATTGCATGGACAGTATGTTAATCTATTTGTACCATAAAAATTAGACCTACAGATATTAGTAGAAAATATCTCTTTTCCTTTTACCTTCCTTTCTACAGAAAAATTTGCTGCATATTTTTCCAGGTTTTTTTTTTTTTTAAGACTGGAGATTGAACCAAAAAGGCACTGCATCACCAAGCTACATTCCCAGAACTTTTAAACATTTTTTGAGACAGGGGCTCAGTAAGTTGCCTAGACTGGCCTTGAATGTGGCAATCTTCCTGTCTCAGCCTTCCTTGGAACTGAGATTACATGTATGTACCACGATACTCATTTCCAAAGTGTTTTTAAAAGTGCATTTCTGTCTGTCAATCAATCATCAATTTATCTTTCAAGGAATTGGTCTATGTTATCCAATTTATCAAATCTATTGTGCATAAGGTTATTAAATTTATGGAGTTTAATGTCCATGAATTCAGCAAGACTTCATTTCTTTTTTGGGGTCTTTTTTTTTTTTTTTTTTTTTTTTTGAGACAAGATCTCACTATGCAGTTCAGGCTGGCCTTGAGTTCATTTTGTAGCCCAGGCTGACCTTGAACTTGCAGTGATCCTCCTGCCTCAGCCTCCCAAGTGCTGGGATTACAGGCATGTGCCACCACACCCAGCGAGACTTCATTTATGATATTAGTAATTTGTGTCTTTTGCTTGGAGCCAGGCATGGTGGTGTATTCCTGAGCACTCAAGAGGTGGAGGCAGGAGGATTGCCATGAGTGGAAGACCGCTCTAGGTTGCAAGTGAATTCAAGACCAGCCTGAACTACATAGCAAGACACTGTTTCAAAAAGCAAAAAAAAAAAAAAAAAAAAAATCTTTTGCTTGGATAACTTGCCTACAGGTTTATCAATTTTATGGATCTCTTCAAAACTCAGGTTTTGATTTCATTATATTTTTCTTTATTAGTTTATTTCACATACCAGTGATTTTTGCTCTAATCTTATTTCTGGTCCTACTGCCCACTTTCCTTCTGCTTAGTTTGGATTAATGTGCTCTCAGCTAGAAGCTTAACTTACTGATTTTAGTTCTTTGCTTATATGTGCATCTAAGGCTATAAACTTCCTTCTAAGTACTGCTTTTGTGCATCCCACAAATTTTTATATTGAATTTTCTTTTACTGAATTCAAAATATATTGAAATTTTTCTTAAGAGTTCCTCTGTAATGTGTCTTTTAGAAGTGTACTCATTATTGACCTCCAAATATTATGAAATTTTCCAGTAAGTTTAATTCCATTATGGTCCGAGGGCATACTTTGTATGATTTCTATTCTTTAGATCTATCAAAATATGCTTTATGGACAGAGTGTATTGTTTTTTGAAAGTTTCATAGAAGCTTGAGAAGAATGTATATTTGATGTTGTTGAATGAAATAGTCTGTGTGTAAATCAAATTCAGTTGTTGATGATGCTGATTAGTTGAAGTATATCCTGATTCTCTGACTCCTGGATCTGATAAATAGTGCTAGAAATGGAATGAAATCTCCAAGTATAGTAGTGAATTTGTCTGTTTCTCCTTTCAGCTGTCCTTGCACTTCTTCACTCATTTCGATGCTTGGAGGTCAAGCATATGAAGAATTGTTGTGCCTTCCTGGAAAAGTGACCCTTTTATCATTACGTAGTGCCCTTCACAACCTGAGGCTGAGGTAGGAGGTTAGATAGTGACAAAGCTAGCTGGAGAAGGCAATGTAACCTGTTAATTACAAGATACTGGAACACATAGGCAAAACTGTTCACAAAGCCCTGCTCATAGACTGCTCATGAGAGCTTCAGCAGGTTTTCAATAGGATGGTCTCACCCTGACATCAGCCTGAGGCATGGATCCCAGCACCACCTGTGTATGTAGCCCAACACCATACCTGTATGTGTCTTGGATTTCCTTGAGAGTTGGATAGTATAAAAAGCACAGATGACGAGAAGAGGTTGCTATCGTGGCTCTCTCACAATAGCCTTCCCTGCTTTCTCCAGGGTATTCTTTTTTTTTTTGCTTTTCCTTCTTTTATTCAGCCCAAGCTCACTCTAGAGAGCCAGTTTCTCTCTCATTCTTCACTTTTACTTTTTCAAATAAACTTTTTCACTGCTTTTTGCTTATTTTGTTCAGTTCTCTGAAATGAGAAGAACCTGGATTCCAACTCCAGAAGAGGTGAGTGACCCAGAACCCAGCACCGGCAGTCCCGAGCATCCAGTAACATTTTGACGAGCCAGCCGGTAGTAAGGCTGAGGTACCAGAACCAAAGATAAGGACCATGTTGGACGCAATTTTTTTGTTTATTTTTCTCTGTGAGCCTTTGTTCTTCTCTCCTTTTCCTCACTCTCTCCCATGGAGAGAGTTGGGGGATTCTTCTCATTGTGCCAGGGAGGGGTCCCTGGCCTGAGTAATGGAAGAAGCACATACAAGCTTCCCCTCCCCCACTAACTATTTATGCTCACTCTGTGGGTCCTAGTTGTCTGTACTTTTTGTTTGTTGTACTTTGCTGCTCTTTTTGGAAATTAACCTGGTCTCCATTAAGTTTTGTAAATGGCTTTTCTTTCTCAGTTTGTGTTATGTTTGCTCCTCCCCTTTTTGGGGGGTGGGGAGGATTAACCTGGTCTCTGCTCACCCCAGTTTTGGAAATGGCTTTTCTTTTTTTTTAGTTTATGTCTTGGTGTCATGTTCAGATTTAAAGTGCCCTGCCCTGGGTGTTTCTTGGTGTATGTGATGCTGGGATTAATGGTAATATGCTAGGATTTAGGGTATCCTGGCTGTCGGTGGTGCCAATAAATAGGCTTAGAGCCTGCAGAGAATCCTGGAGCTAGATGTGGGCTTCTGTCAACTATCACCATCTTTTTCTTTTTCTTTTTTTTAATTAACTGGCCTTATGAGCTAAGTCTCTGATTTTGAAGGGCAAGAGAGAGGAACCTCAATTTTTCTTTTTGAACTTTTTACCTGGCTCTTTTCCACATGGAAGAGAAATAGTTGTCTGTTTTAAAAAGAAATGCCTGAGGCTTTTGCCAATGGAGGGCAACAGCCAGAAAGCCCTGTTTAGGAGGCTTTTGCTGATTCCCTTTTTCACTGTCTTAAATCCCACCTGGGGCTGTGGCTACCTGAGCAGAACAAATCAACAGCATTTAAACTTTAATCCGAGACTGAGTGTAAAAAGGCAGAGCCACCCCCATTCTTACTTCTTTTTATTGGAGTAAATGCAAGAGGCTGTTTTCCCAGTTGGCTCCACTGTGGTTAGGTAGAGTCATCAAGGGACTTGAAGTGCAAGTCAGACCATCCAGGAGTTCAACTATGTGGCTCACGGAATTTTGCTTGGGGAAGTTCTGCCTGTACTTCCTTTGAGTTAAAGGGTGAGGAAAGGCCAGCAAGTGGTTTCGCTCACCTCTCCCTAGTGAGTTAATGCATCCAAATACAGACTGGGGGCTTGCTTCTGTGCTCAGTGATGCCAGCACAGAGATATCTGTCTGGCCTGCATTGGGTCTCACACAGGATGCTCTGTGGAACCCACAAGTCTCCTCCTGCATGGGACGCCATCTTAAGGATTCAAGACCTAGTCACTTTCTCTCTATAGGCCCAAGTCCAGCCAGTGGGAAACCTCTTGGACCTTGCCACCATGCAGATTTCATCACCTTTGCCACTAGGCCATATTCTTGATGAGTGGGAAAAGTTTGATCCTAACCATCTAAAACAAGAGCAGCTTATTGCAGTATGGTTTGGGCTCGTTAGGATCTGAGAGGTAGCAAGACACGGGTATGCAATAGTACTTTAAATCATGACACTATTCTCCAGTTACAGTGTTTCTGCTTAAAACACACAAGGTAGAATGAAATGCTTATGTTCTGGCTTTTGTGACTCTTTATCAAAAGGAATACTCAGGTGCTATGGTGTTTAGAGCGGCCCCATAAAAGGAGAAAGATATTCTGGATGACCCCACTCTGTGACCCCCACCTGTCTCTCAAGGAGATCTGGGTCTCTGTTCTGTTTGTTGATACTGGGAGGTCTCTTCTACCTCCTACTTATAGTGCCCAGGGCAATAAATTGGGCCCCTTCCTCAGTTACAGATGTATAAAAGGCTAGGCACTATGCAAAAGAACAATGTGCTTTAAAAAGGGAAAGAAGCCACTCTGGAAAGGTTAATCCCCCTTCCACAGAACCCAACTGGAGCTGTAATACTAGTGGAGGGCTAATGATCTCTGAGACGCTAACTGCTCTTACCAGGGAGATAAAGAGATGTGTTGAGTCTTTTTTTTTAATTTTAAAGGTAAAAGAATGAAAACATTAACAGACACACAGACATTTACAAAATAACAAAAACAATATAAGCAATACAGAATTTCAGACAAGGTGATAGGAAATTAACAATGGTTGTTGTGTTACATATTGATATCTTCAAATTGGTTACTCAGGTAAACAAATATAGACATGTAAGATTAATCAAACAAACATTAACTGTTCCTTTCAATAAAGGAATGGAAGTCAGTAGTACAACTATGTTAGCTATCCTGTGTGTATATATACATAATTTTCCCCTTTTTCTTTTCTCTTTTCCCTCATCCCAGTTGTTCTTTACTTTTGAGCAGTTTCCTTAACTTTCACAATATCTATCATACCTCCTAGTTTTTATTGACTCCTTCAGGTTCTTAAACTAGTGAGACAATATGGTGTTTACATATGCAGGTCTGATTTATTTCACTTATAAGTATGGTCTTTAGTTGTGACCATTAACCTATAAAAGCCTCGAGTTTATCTTTCTTTATAGCTGAGTAATATTCCATTATATAAAAGTACCACAATATTTTTTATACAATCCTCAGTGGATGGGCATTTGGGTTGCTTCCACGACTTAGCTATTACAAATTGCACTGCTATAAACATGGGTGCCCATATAGCGCTGTGATATTTTTATGGTTGATACATTGTGTCAACTTGGGGAATCTAGAGGTTTAGCTGAGTGACTCAGGAGGAAGCTGGGGTGCTTACTTTGTAAACATCCTGAGCCTGTGGAAGAGGAGGGCATGGAGATTGTGTGAGAGGTTCACGACCCCTGGGTGGGGTTGGGTTGTTTTATAATGTAAGGGAAGAGAAGAGGCTGCTTGCGGCCATTCCTCCCTTTTGCTGATTGTTTTTGCTGTGCTCTGCTGCCCTGAACAGTTTGCCCTCTGCCTTGTGCCACTCTTCCTCAGAAGCAACCACGTATGGACTGAAACCTCCACAAACTGTAAGCTAAATAAACCTTTCCTTCCTTCATTTTGGGCGTTGGGTATTTTGTCTCAGCAACGAGAGAAAAGTAACCAAGACAGATATGATGTTTTCACTTCTTCTGGGAAAATATCCAGAAGGGCAATAGCTGGGTTGAGTGGGACCTCTAGTCCTAGTTTACTGAGGAATCTCCAAACTGATTTCCACAGTGGTTTCACCAGTCTACATTCCCACTAGCAGTGGAGAAGGGCTCCTTTTCCTCCGCAGCCTTGCCAGCATTTGTTATTGGTTGATTTTTTTAATGATAGCTGTTCTTACTGGAATCTGAGTGTTGTTTTAATTTGCATTTCTTGAATGACAATGTCGAACATTTCCTCGTGTATTTATTTGCCATTTGTATTTCTTTGTCTGAGAAGTGTTGGATTTTTTGGTGTTTTTTTTTTTTTTTTTGAGTCTTTCACAAATATACTTATATAGATTCATCTCCCAGGGAAGAAGAAGCACTAGTGGGAGATCATTCCATTTGTCGATTGGCCCCAGATATTTGATGTGAGCTACAAAAACTTCAGATGGAGCCACAGACACCTATGGCCTTGCTGGACACAGACTTTTCTGAGTTCGATGATCAGGACCTAGAGGAGGACAAAGGCTAGGATTATGGCTGTTGCAACTGACAATGCTTTAAACCCACTTATATAACCTAAAGGAAAACCCAGGGACAGCTAGGGAAAGAGTTCGTATTTCAAGTGCAAGAGAATTAGACACTGGGCACAAGATTGCATGAAGTCTCCTCCTAGTCCCTGCTCAGCATGTGAGTCGGCTAATGTGGCTGACTCATGGCATTGATGGTTTGGCTGTCCTCACTGCTAAAGAGGGCCTGGGCTAGCCAGAACCCTCATTCACTGCTCTGATGACCAAAGAGGCCCAGGGGAAGCTGCGGTATCCCTGTTCATGGACATCACCATCTCCTCTGAGGAACCCTGATAAACTTCTGCAGAGCCAGTTTTTCTCTGTCTTTACTTTTACTTTTTGAAGTAAACTTTGCCAGTGCTTTTTGCTCGTTTTCATTCACTTTTTGTTTGAGACAAGAAGAACCTGGAATAAAGACAGGCAAGCAGCCCAGAACCTGGTAACGGTAACATTTCATTGGCGAGGCATTTTTAGGAGCTACCTGATAACATTTTGGTGTGGCCAAGAGATTCTGCCAGCAATTTTTCTTGTTAGCAATCTGCTAACGAGATTTCTTGTTCCAATTTCTGCTTTGTTTGAAATTAACACAGCTACTACACCTTTCCTTTGATGGGTGTTAGTGTAGTATATCCTTTTTGTGGTTGCTGTGTCTTCACATTTAAAGTGGGTCTCCTATCGATAACACACAGTGGAGTCCAGTTCCTATTATCTACTCTGATATTTCTCTCTTCAGTTGGTGTAGTCAGGCCACTCGCACTTAAAGCGATTATTGATCCAGTTAGATTAAAATCTATTGCCTTTGTAACTTTTCATTGCCCTTTTTCTTTGTTTTCAGAATTTTCCGAAATAAGTGACAAACACCAAACTACATTCTAGTAGTTTGAGCAGTCACCAAATACCAAAAATATTCAATATCTACACCTGTGCATATTAAATTAGAATTATAAAAAATTAAAAAGAAAGCCTTCAAAAAATCAGGGAAGACAAAAAATCTTATCTGTAGAGGAACAAAGATGAGAATTCAGGTTTCCTTTTAGAAACCAAGCAAGGAGAGAATGAACTATTTACACATTGCTAAGCTAGAATTATGTATCTGGCAAAATTATTCTTCAGAAATGAAGAAGTAGCTGAATATGGTGGTGCACACCTATAATCCCAGCACTTGGGAGGCTGAGGCAGAAGGAGTGTCCATGAGTTTGAGGCCAGCCTGGGCTACACAGTGAGTTCAAGCCCAGCCTGACATCCTGTCTCAAAAACCAAACCAAATCAAACAACAACAAAGTGAAGTAGTAAAGCTTTTCTCAAATAAAAACTGAGAGAATTTGTTATTATTGTACCTATCTTCCAAGAGATGTTGAGTTCTTCCAAGGAGGAATATTATGTAATATGAAAAGCATACCTATGGAACATAAAGAGGGGAAGAATGTTAGAAGAGATGGAATAAATTAACACAGAGTGAAGTCTTAAGTGTTCTTAATCTTTTTTTCTTAAGTCTTATATTTTAATTCCTCTTTTTTCCCCTTAATTCCTTTTTTTCTTTTCTTTAGAGAAGGAATCTCATTATCTTGCCCAGCCTGGTCTAGAAATCCTTGCAGACAGTCCTGCCTCAGCCTCCTGAGTAGTAGGGACTATAGACATGCACCACTGTGCCTTGCTACTTAATTCTTACTCTTATTTGATCTAAGAGATAATAATTTTTTAGAGAAATGGCAACAGTGTATTGAATGATTATCATTTATGGAGGTTGAAGAATAGCAGTGGCACTGGGACACAAGGAAGGAGCTGGGAACATTCTGTTCTAGAGGATCCGTACTACATGTCAAGTTGTAGTGTTACTTCAGAGTGGACTTAGCTGTAAAGGGATGTTGTAAATGCTAGGACAAGTACTCAAAACAATGGATGCAGTATAACTGAGCTACTAAGAAAGAGAAAATCAAGTCACATAAAACACTGAAATAAAACCAGAGAAGGCATTTAACAATAGAGTGAAGGAGAAAGAAAAAGAGAATAAAAGCATTGAATAGAAAACAGTTCATCTGTCTATTCAACCTGCAGTGACCAATTTGACAGTCCTAGCTACATGTGGCTGTTGAGCACTTGAAATATGGTTAATAAACCCAAGGACCTGAATTTTAAATTTAATTTTAATCAATCTAAATTTAAATAGCCATAGGTGTCTAACGGCTACCATGTTAGACAGTGATATAACATAGTTCTTCCCAGCAAAGTCATATTTTTGCAGCTTGTCCACCTACAGGTGAAACAGTTCATTTTATATAAATCTGAGTTCTTTGTCTTACAAAGTTGAAAATAGAATTGTAGACAAAAGGAGGAAGTTAGGAGAGTGTTTACTGGAGATAATAGAAAAATAAACTCTTGGCAGATACCTAAGAGGGGAGCAAAAGAAAGAGGACAGGCAAAACCCCACAAAAGCTCCATCAGCCAATAAAGAAAAAAGGAAATCGGCCCCAAACTTCCTCCATGTGTTCAAACCAGCGGTTTCTTCCCAGGGCCAGCAGTATTGAACTTCACCAGACACAGGGAGTGACAGTGTGTCACAGCAAGTTCTGTTTCATTTCCACACTCATGTCTTTGTGTGTGGATGCTAGATCCTGCCTTGCCTTCCTTGCTGGTCACGGTTGATCGCAGTGTACATTTCTGAGCTGTCTTCACGCCAGCTGCTCCCGGTGTCTGTGTCCCTCTGTGCACCGTATCCCTGCTCTCTCTACTGGGCTTTGTGGTGTGTGGGCTTGTGAGGTGCTCCCACTTCAGGGGGCCATTTCTCACATATTGTCCCATTTCTTTCTGTACATGG
>PVLD010013156.1:0-57196 GCA_004027595.1 Dinomys branickii | reverse complement strand
CTGACTAAATTTGCATGTCTGTATATGGGTCCATACATCTACAGTTCGAAGATATCAATGGATAAAGCAACAACTACTGTTGAGACCATATCACCTTGTCTATAGATTAGTTGTGATTGTACTATTTTCTATGATAATGGGTGTCTGTTTGTCAATATGTTTTTGTACTTTTATGTTTCTAAAATAAAAAAAAAAAAAAGGCATGTCGCACAGCAGGACAAGCCACCGTGGAATCATGAGAACGGTAGATCACAGTGGCAGTGAACACCCTCTCAGAGCTGGTTTGTCAGAAGTTGCTCTGCCCACACAGCCTATCCATGGTTGACAAGTCACATCCTGTTCTGCCTTCTTTCTGAAACTTCATAATTGACATATTACATCCTGTTTTCCAGCCAGCTTTCCATGCCCTAATCTCCTGCCTCAGTGGGGATGCTGAGGTAAGAAGCTCAGTCTGATCGCTGCCAACCCACTGCTCACTCCACAACAACAGAGAATGACAATACACACAGGTAGCTTGCAGCTCCAAGACCGAGGTGCTGGAGTGACAGGAAGAACCACTGCACCTGCCAGAAGAAAGTGGACACTCACTCTACACTCCTCAAACAGTACTTGGGCAATCCCGTAGGAAGTTATTTATTATCTCAGAGAGAGCAGTAGAGGCTGACCTTGCTTTCTTCATAGGGTCAGGTCAATGAGCACCTACCACATATTAAATGTTTCACTAAATTCCATAATATAAATAAAGCTACATTTCTGATCTCACATGGCTCATTTACAAAAAGATTTCTTTAATGTAAGTAACACATATTGTATAAGAGGTAAGTAAAGAGCCTTTTGGAACAATCTAACATCAACATCTAACCCAGACATTTAAAAAGATGTAAAATCACCACTGCATCCTAAAGGACCACCTCTGCCACCAGAAAAGGGCTTTCCAGGCAGGAGGACCAAGAGAAGCCCAAATATATAAACAAGAAATAGCACGATATGAATGGCAAGCAGCTCATTTTTCAAGGAAAAAAAAAAAGAGTTTGAGCAGATCACAGGCAAAAGCCAGATAATGAAATCCAGTGTACAACTTGCCAGGGAGTATGAACTTTGTCCATTAGGTAGTAGAATCCACTGACAGGTTAAAGGAGGTAAAAAAGTATGTCATTGTATATTTATTAATGAAAGCCTGGACTATCAACAGGTATGGAAGCTATTATTCTGGTTACATAGTCCAAGTACAAGATAATAAAGATCTAAAGTGAGAAAATACTTGTAGGCATTGTAAGAGAAGAAAGATTCAATAAATCTCTATAATAGGAAATCATGACCATTCCTGCATAGTAGAAGTCCCTGGTCCCATCCAGGTGTCCTGAACTGAATCACTATGGGCAAGGCCAGGGACTACACACTGTGCATCAGATGACACTGATGCACATCTAGGTTACTGAGTTCTAGAGCAGGAGTTGTCAAAACCTGACCCATGAACTAAATCTAACCCAATGACTGTCTTTACACAACCCAAGAATTAACAGCAGTTTTTACATTTTTAATTACTGAAAACAGTCAGATTACATGATACATTAAATTATATGACATTCCAATTTCATTGTCCATAAATAAAATCTCACCAGAGCACAGCCACACTCATTTGCTTTCATGGAACAGTCCCTATGGTTTCTTTCACACTGCAATGGCAGGCTGAATAGTAGTGACACAGATCAGACTGCTAAACAAAACCTGAAATATTTCCTATCCACTCCCTTACGGAAAAAATTGCCAGCTCCTAGTCTTGAGCAATGATTCTTATTCTTGGCTGAACATTGGAATCAGTTGTACATCCCAAGTGGGATCTCTGTGGGTGGAACCCAGGCATCAGGTAATTTGTAAATCTCCCTGGTGAGTTTTAACCTGTATAGTCAATGTTGAGGACTACTGATTGAAGGAGTTACATTGTCAGAACTTAGTGATTGATCATATGTGGTTAGTGAAGGAAAGAAATGGTCTACGAATTTTTTAAATACATTTTTGAGGTTTATAGCTGTTTACTATGAGTTCCTTAAAAGTAAAGAATAAAATGTCTTCTGTATCCTCTGTGCCTAGCATTGTATTTGAGCCACTAAGGGTGGTCAGTAAAAGTTTACAGCATGAGCAGTAAATTAAATTACTTACACCTCACAGAAGCAGTCTCCATCCACGTACCGGAGATATAGTTTATGTTCATGGAAATCTTTTGAAAAATTGAGCCTGTCTGTTTAAATAAAATATATAAATTTAACTTGAACAAGATTAACTTAGTAATGTTTTAAAGAATTGAGAGAAATTACACATAAGATTATGAGGCAGTCATCATAAAAATCAATTTTCAGTTACCGTATTTTTGAAACAAAAGAATTTCCTTTTAACTCTGGCACAAATTATTTTCATAATGTTCTATTTTGAATATTTAAAATAATTCAAATAGATCAAATCAGGTTAGATCAGAACATAATTGTTTTTGGCCCAAAGCCCTTGCAAAAGTCTGAAAACAAAGACTAAATATATGATAGTTTAAATAAATGATAAAGACCAAAACAAAAATGTTAGAGGTCAAGTTTGAGCGAGTTTTTTTGTTTGTTTGTTTTGTCTTTTTGAGACAGGGTCTCGCTATGCAGTTCAGGCTGGCCTTGAGTTCACTTTGTAGCCCAGGCTGGTCTCAAATTCAGCGATCCTCCTGTCTCAGCCTCCCAACTGCTGGAATTACTGGCATACGCCATCACACCCAGCAAGTTTGAGTATTTTTAAAAGGTAAAACCTTTTCAGAAATCATTATTGTGGTATCTAAAGTAGGTCTAGACATCAGCTGCAGACAGTTCATCATTTCTTACTGTATAAGAATTGATACCAGTTTTATTAAGTCCTTATTACCCACACTACTCTCTTACATTCCCCAATATTTTGTACCTCTCTCAAGGGAGAATACACTACTTTTGAGGCAGGGAGAAAAAGAGAAAGCAGGACAGAGGAATTTCAAGTACATGGGTGCTAGATGATCTAGACCTCTTAATCATGGCAATGGGTATTGTTTCAGTATAGATCATCATAGAGTCACGCTGCCGTTATGAAAACCCAACTTAAAATAACAAGCATGATCCATTCAACCACTTTGCTATTTTTAACTGTACTAATTTTTATATGAAACAACAAAATAGCAGTGCTTTGGACAAATATCTAAGATTTTTCATCCTTGAGAAATTCTGTACCAGTCCATTGAGAATGAGCAGAGATAAAACAACCATGAGACTTCAAACAGAATCTTTCTATGACCCCAGCAAGCAGAGTATAGGTTTAAAGATTTTCATAAGTAGTGGGAATTAAAATATGTTCCTAGGTTTCATATGGCCACTTGGAAATGTTTGGTTTTGGTTTTGGCTTTGGCTTTGGCTTAGTTTTGGTTTTTTGTCTTTTTGAGACAGGGTCTCGCTATGGAGTTCAGGCTGGCCTTGAGCTCACTCTGTAGCCCAGGCTGGCCTCAAACTCTCAACAATCCTCCTGCCTCAGCCTCCCAAGTGCTGGGATTATAGGCGTGCGCCACCACGCCCAGCTGGACATGTTTTATATGTTTTAGGAAGGGACAAAGCAGTAGGAGCAGATAACAGATGAGAGGATGTTGGGAGTGGCTGGGGATGGGGGAGGGACTGACTCCAAAGGGACAGCGAAAGGGAAACCTGGCGAGTGATAGAACCGTGTCTCGGTAGTGGCGGTAGTATTTTCACAAAGTACATGTTTTTTAAAACTCAGAACTGTGTATTAAAACCAATGGATTTTACTATATTTAAATTTAAAAATAAATAAAAATTTCTAAATACTGCACACATAAAAACCTTTCATATACTGATCAGAGCAAAGGACACATTATTTACACGGATATCAGTGTGATGGGCGTTTGCATACAAGGAACACATTTATTCTCTCTATATCTCGCAAGCTGGTAATTCAAAGTGAATACTCATCTTTTCCTTCCCTGACTCACCATTCCAGCTGGTTGGTTAACCATTTATATAAGTGTTCATCTTTGAGCCTATAACTTGTAGAACCAACATTCACTGTAGCCATTAAATAGCTGCTAAAATCTTCCCAGGTCAGCAAACGGATGCAGAGCAGCCAGCCTTGGAAACACACTGCACCTGTGCTCCTTCTAACTGTAACTGCAAGGGTCAGGTGCGCCCAAAAGTCAACGTGTTACACGTTTCTCTTTCTACGTTGCTTCATCAGCCATCATAGGCTAACACGAAAGTTTAATAAAATACTAAACTCAAGTCTGAACGTCAAATAATCGTTTCTTCTATCCTGAAAACTTGACTCACACCTGTAGTACTGGTATTAAAAGATCTGCTTATGGATACAGGAAACATGTTAAAACATCAGAATTTTTTCTTTCTCGTTCACCGTTTGTGAAATTTCTCATTGTCTACCAGAGATAAGGCCTGAATAAAATTATAAAGAAATGAGTGGGAGACCTGGGTGAATTTATCTGAAAGCTAGGTTGCCAGGTAGGGAGTGGGAATTAACCCTTCTTATTTAGCATAAACATAGTCATCAGACAAGAGATGCAACGCTGGATAAGTTATGAAAGAATGCTCAGACTCAGCCATTACAAAAAGGAGTATAAATTAAAACAAGATTGTTCTCACTTATCAAACTGTAAACATTTTTTCTAGGCAAACATGGGCGTGGAGAAGTGAGCATTCACAGGCACTAGTCCTGCAGGTGTCAGAGCTTTAGACACCGTTTGTACGAGGGCACATCCTTTGTACCATTATTCTGCATCTAGAAATCTACCCTCCAGATATGCTCACAAAAACGTGCCAAGATGTATGTATAAATGTGCTGTCTCAACTTCGCTGATAGAAAAAGTACATAACATATTAAATAAACTGATATACTAGTAAGATGGAGAACTTTGCTACTTTAAAATTAATGAAATGATCCACTATGGAAGTGTCTGAAAAATGCAGTATTACACTTAGGAAAAACATCAAAGGTGATAGGGTAAACTAGAACAAGGCCTTCTCTGCCACTTACTAGAACTAAAAGCTCTTGACATAATTAAAAATGGGAACTATGAAGAAATAATAGGACCCAATGTGCAGGAGGACCAAAGCTGGGAGAGTTACCTGTTACGGGGTAGAGCTTTGCAGTTTTATTTCGTCCTTTACTATCTAACTTTGATCCAAAGGCAGCAATACCAGGTGGTAGACAGACAGCATAACTTCAGAGAAAACCAAGAAGAAAAGGGAGAGAGAAGACATAAAGTACTGACACTAGGAATGACAAACACTAAGCGTATTTTCAAAAGACAGTAACAAAGTATTACAAACATTGCTATGCCCATAAATCCAACCACCTAGATCAAATGGCCTTGAAGCACAGAACTAACAAAACTCAAACAGAAATGGATAGCCCGAACATTTCTATCTGTGCTGAGACACTGAAGACTTTCTGTGAAGAGAAATTCAGATCTAGATTGTGTTTTTGGAGATTTCCACCAAACATTTAAGAAAGAAATAATATTAGTTCTATACTATCTCTTCCAGAAAATGCAAGAGGAAAATAGATTTCCCCATGCATTTTATGAGGTCAGCATCACACTAGTATCAAAGCAGGAAAGATATTATGAGAAAACAACCATCCAATATCTTTGTGATATTGGACAGAAATACCACATAAGGGCAGAAATCCACAACAAAACACTATCAAACTGAGGCTACCAACACATAAAAGTACTGTTAATTCACCACAAGCAAAGAGGGATTCATCAAAGGAATGCAGAGTAGGTTCAATATTCAAAATATAGCTCATTGTGTGAAGGAAAGTCATAGATTATCTTAATTGATACAGAATTAAAAAGACTGACAAAATGCAACAGTCACTCATCATGGAAAAAAATCCTGTAGCTAACATTGTAATACATAATTCTGAAAGACTGGATGAATACATTGCCTCTAAAATAGGCACCTGGACAGGATATTCATTTTACCACTTCTATTTATAAATTCATCTATTAATTCATAGCAATCTGAATCAAAATTCTAGCATGTTTTACAGCCATTGTTACACTGATTCTAAAAATTATATAAAAGGCCACTGGAATTAGAGTGCCCAAATAATTTGGAAAAAGAAAAATAAAATTGGAGAACACTTACTACAAAGTTATAAAGACAGTGCGTTGTTGACAAAAGGACAAACATACACAAAAAAAAAACATAGAAAATTCAGAAATATTACTAACAAATATGGTGAACTAATTTTTTGTGCAAAGATGTAAAGATACTTCCATAAAGAATGGATAGTTTTTTTAAAAGCTGGAATGAATTACTGAACATTTTTTGACAAAAGAATAAATCTGGATCCATATTTCACACCTTAGATAAAAATAAAATGAAAGACATACTTAAATGTAAAACTATAAAACTTTTACAACAAAAAATAAAAAATATACTTGTGATTTTATAAGAGGCAGGTTTTACATATATCAAAAAATGGTCTATAGAAAGGAAAAATTGGTAAATTAGATTTTATGAAAATCTAGAACTTTTGCTCTGTGAAAGACATTGCTCAGACAATGAAAAGACAATCCACAGACTGGGAGAAAACATGGTTTCTGACCATGGTTGCAAACCATGTTTCTGACAACTGACTTGTATCCAGAAAGTAAAAAGAGCCCTTCAAATGCACCAATAAGAAGAAAGCAACTTAATTTTTATTTTTTAATTTTTAGGGTCTCACTATGCACTTCAGGCTGGGCTTGAGCTCACTTTGCCCTGGCTGGTCTTGAACTTGCAATGATCCTCCTGCCTCAGCCTCCCAAATTCTGTGATTACAGGTGTTCACCACCATGCCCGGTATAACATTTTAATTTTTAAAATGAACAAAACCTTTCAACAGACGTTTCACAAAAAAACTACACATATGAGAAAAAAGATGAAAATATGTGACAGCCTTCATCATTAGGGAAATGTAAGCTAATACTGCAATGAGTTTTGCTTCATACCTATTAGGGTAGCTGAAATACAATTTTTAAACTAATTGCTGATAAACATGCTGAGCAATTTTGTTACAAGGAACCCAAAACTAAATAACTACTTTGAAAACAGCTCTTAACACTTTCTTATAAATTCAAATATGTACATAAACTCCAGCTATCTCATTACTAGCTTTTTAAGAAAAATTTTTAAAAAATTATATTGACATAAAAACCTATACATGCGTCCTACGGCAGTTTCGTTCATAATGAGCAGGAACTCAGTCCACACACATGTCGCTGCACTGGAGGATTTTTAATTAAACACTATCCATACAATGGAATTCTAACCAGAAATAGAGATGAATGACACATAGCAAGTTGCAAGATACATAGTCAAGGTATATAAGTTATTATGTACTAGCAATATTTAAACTATTAGAATTTGAAGTTAAAAACAAAACACTTTTTGACTTAGCACCCAGAAATGAAATAGCTAGGTATAAATTTAACACAATATAAGAGATTTACAGAAGGAAAATTACAAAACTGATGAAATAGAGAAACTGAGCAAGTGAAAAGATAGTCCGTGTTCACAAAGATTCAGTACTACGATGTCAGTTATTCTCAAATCGTTTTAGAGCTTCAAAGAAATCTCAGTAAAAATTCCAGAAACTGCTGGGCGTGGTGGCACATGCCTGTAATCCCAGAACTCGGGGAGGCTGAGGAAGGAGGATCTCTGTGAGAGGCCAGCCTGGGTTGCAAAGTGAGTTCAAGACCAGCCTGAACTGCATGGTGAAACCTTGTCCCAAAAAAAACACATAAAATTCCAGAAACTTATTCTGTGTATATCAATAACATGATTCTAAAATTTATATGAAGCTGAGCATGGTGGCACATGCCTGTAATCCCAGAACTTGAAAGGCTGGAGGAGGAGGAGGAGGAGGAGGAGAAGGAGAAGAAGGAGAAGGAGAAGAAGAAGAAGAAGAAGAAGAAGAAGAAGAAGAAGAAGAAGAAGAAGAAGAAGAAGAAGAAGAAGAAGAAGAAGAAGAAGAAGAAGAAGAAGAAGAAGAAGAAGAAGAAGAAGAAGAAGAAGAAGAAGAAGAAGAAGAAGAAGAAGAAGTAGAAGGCTGGTTATTATTATTATTTTATATGAAAGGCAAAGAAAAAGAATAGTCAATGTTACATTCAAAAGAATAAATTAAGGGTTGATACTGACTTCAGGAGTTGCTGTAAAACTGTAATTATAGAAGATGATACTGGCAAAAGAATAGGTGGATTTATGAAACAAAATAGAGGACTCAGAAACAGAATCATATGGGTCAGGGATATCGCTCAGCAGTACAAGGTCCTGAGTTCAATTCCCCACACACAGAAAAAGATAGAATTATGAAAATACAGGTAACTGATCTCAAACAAATGAGCAAAGTCAATTCAGTTAAAACAAGAGAGGGTAAGCTGGGTGTGGTGGTGCAGGCCTGTAATCCCTGGACTCGGGAGGCTGGGGCAGGAGGACTGTGGCAAGTCTGAGGCTAGTCTGGGCTACACAGTGAGCTCAAGGCCAGGCTGAACTGCGTAGTGAGACCTTGTCTCAAAAAGGTTAAAAAAAAAAAAAAAGACAACAGAGGGTATTCAACATGTGGCTGTGGAACAACTGAACATCCATGTGCAAAAAATAAACCTAGGTACTGACTTTATGCATTTTAATAATTTAATTCAAAATGAATTATTGACTCAAATGTAAAAAGCAAAACTACCGAACTGCTAGAAGATAGCACAGGAGAAAATCTAAATAACTGTGTATTTGGTGCTAAGGTTTTAGATACAAGACCAAAAGCATAATTTATAAAAGAAAAACCGATAAACTGGACTTTGTTAAAATTAAAAGCTTTTGCTCTACAAAAGATACTATTCAAAGAATAACAAGCCACAGACTGAGAAAATCTTTGCAAAACACATTGAAAAAAGGATTGATAACCAAAATATGCAACCACAAGGAATCAAAACTCAATTTAAGAATAGGCAAAGCTAGCTGGGCACGGTGGCACATGCCTGTATTCCCAGCACTCTGGGAGGCTGAGGCAGGATTGCAAATTTCAGTCCAGCAATTTAGTGATTCTACAAGACCCTGTCTAGAAAGAAAAATTAAAAAGGGATGAGGATGTCACTCAGCATAAAAACCCTACCACAAAAAACAAATAAACATGAGCAAAGATCAGAACAGACACTTCATCAATGATGTACAGATGGAAAATAATCATGTGAGAAAATGTCCCACATCGTGTGTCTTCAGGAAATTACAAATTAAGACAACAACAAGACACCATTACACACTGATTAGAATGGCTAAAATTTAAACCGCTGACAGCACCAAACGCCAGCAAAAACACGCAGTGGCTGCCAGTGGCAAAGCAACATGGTACAGCCACTTTGAGGACATTTCGATAGTTCTTTGAAAACTAAATATACTCTTACCAATATAACTGCGCAATCATACGCCTTGGTATTTACCAAAATGGTTAAAAACTTAAATGTACCCAAAACCCTGCACGCAGAGGTTATATTAATTTTATTCTTAATGGCTAAAATTCGCAAGCAACCAAGATGTCTTTCAATGGTGAATGGACAGACAAACGACAGTACAGCCACATGATGGAATATCGTTCATCAAAAGGAAATTGGACATCGTGCTACAAAAAGATGTTAGGGAGTTTAAATCACATCGCTGATGACAGAAGCCTAAAAACCCCGCAGAGCCTCAATCCCGGATGTCCTGGATTGCATACAGCGTCTCTCACATGCGGTACTAAATGACTTCACCTATATGATATTGTAGAAAGACAGAGCTGTAAAGACAGCAGATGGTCAGTAGTTGCCAGGTGCTCAGGGGGAAAAGGAGGGAAGTGGAGGCCGGGAGATGCGTGCCTGGAAATCACGGAGTGTGCAACGCACAGAGTGACCTCTAATGAAGCAAGGACATTTTCATTTTAAAGAGAATTTAAAAATAAGCAAAAGAACATAAAAATGATACACAATTTCAAAACAAGGTGATAGGAAATTAACAATGATTTTTCTATTGCATCTTGTTTTCTTCAAAGTAGTTGTGCAGGTTACCAGATAGAAGCATGCAAAACTGACCAAACAATTAAGCATTAACTCTTCCTTTCAATGAACCAATGGAAAGTAATATTTTATACAATGGAGTACTACTCAGCTATAAAAAATAAACTCGAGGCTTTTATAGGCAAATGGATGCAACTGGAGACCATGGTCATAAGTGAAATAAATCAGACTCACACGTGAAAACGTCGTATTTTCTCCCTAATGTGAGAAGCTGAAAGAGTAAACAAGACTGAAAGGTACAATAGACATTGTGAAAGGGAAAGAAACTGCTCAAAAGGAAAGAACAACTGGGATGGGGGAAAGGAGAAAAGAAAGAATCAGGAAGAGATCTACACATGTATATGAAATACCCTTTTGATACTAATGTATCCTATGTGCTCATCAAGTGTAACATACAAATGTACACAGTACGTGACCAGTAGAGATGGAAACGGAGGGAGGGAGCACGTGCATGGGAATTCTGTACTTTCTGGTGAATTTTCTATAAACTTAAAAGTGCTCTAAATAATCAAGTCTATTGAATTTTTTAAAACCTTTATAATAAAATAGAGCTTAAAATGTACACTCACAGCCCACCAGAAAGAATTTTACCATATGTAAATTTGAAATATTTTTTATAAGTCAAGGGTTTTGAAAAACCTTTAACTGAAAACAGGTCAGAAAACAGATTTTAACCTTTTATTTTGTACATTTCTGCACTTTTTAAATTTTACCCTGTGCATGCACTTTTTTAATAAAGAGAAGTGTACATGTCTGAGTTTGAATCCTAGCTCTAACATTTATGACTTAAGTGTCACGACTGCCACTGAAATCCAAGCCTCCATCTAATCCGGTGGGGGCGAACCGATGGCGCATATGCTGCAGTGGGCCATTTGGATCACTGAAAGCTCTAAGAGGTTCACTCTGTGTGTTGCACACTTTATGATTTTCAGACACGCATAGTGACACGTATCTCCTGTCCTCCAATTACTCATCTCTCTCACTTTCCCCCGAAGCACCTGGCAACCACTGACCATCTCTTGTCTTTACAGTTTTTCTTTCTACAATATCCCATATAGGTGAAATCACTGAGTACTGCACATCAGAGCTGTTACATGTTATCCAGGACAGATGGGCTTCTTTCACTTAGCAACATGTTTTACAGGTTCTAATCTGTAGAATGACAATAGAAATATTTGCTGACAAAACTATGGCATGCATGCTGCAGTTGGTTGTTTGTATCATGGAAGGGTCTAAAAGGTATGCCACCACTGCTCCAGGATTTGTTATAAAGGTTAAAGTAGCTGTTGTAATACTTGACACATTTAAAATGATAAAAATGGTAACTATACTGTAGATGCAATAATAATAAAGTGTGTAATTCATCAGATATTGTTACCGAATTATTTGTGGGAATGCAGTACGTTTCAGTATGGGCTAAATATCTCCAGTGTTACAATGTTAAAGAAAACACAGATTGTATAAAAATAAAGCTAAAATAAAGATACAGAAACTACAAAAAAGATAATAAATCTAATGCTTATTCCTTATAGCAATGTTATGGCTTGTGTTTGCATGTCCCCCCAAAGCCTCATGCAGTCATAGCATGGACTTCTAGAGTGTATGATCCATCTACGGTCCAATACTAGGATTATGGGTGTGAGTGCTACACCCACCCTGAGGCGGGTAGCTTGCATATGTAAGGGAGAGAAAGAGGCTGCTTGCCTTTGCTCTTGCTGCTTTTGCTGTCTTCTACCGCCATGAACAGTTGCCCTCTGCCATGTGCCACCCTGCCTTGGAGCCAGCCTAGTATGGGCTGAAACCTCTACAAACTGTGAGCTAAATAAACCTTTCCTTCCTTAATTCTGGGTGTCAGATATTTTGTCTCAGCAATGAGAGAAAAGTAAGCAAGACAAGCAATGAGCGTTAAAGAGCCACTTGCTAAAATGCAGTCAGTTGGAGAACAAATTGGAGAGCATTACAGTGGACACCAGGAACAGAAACCTAATCATAAAATTTCTCTTGCAAAATAATTCAATGCAAGATTCATACTTGTAGATGCAGATTCCAAAACTCAGAGTTTTCTAGTGAAGGTGTTATTCTTGTGATTTTTTTTTAATCGGGTTCTCACTCATCAAAGTTCCAACCAGTCTTCTACGATTTGTGTCTGTTCTGGACTTACTCCTTTGGGAGAGTTTATGGAGTAGATTACCATATTTCCCCCCAGCAGAGGTTTTTATCACTATAAGCTAATGACCATTTTTCACATGGGAGAGAGTAAACTAAGCACCAGGTCTATATGACAATCAAGGGAGAAGAAGGTTACTGGCCCACTTTCCCACTTGCTAAGAATGGGTCTTGTGATGAATAAAAAATAAACTTTCTGAGGCTCCTACTTCCTGAATCCATGACTTATCAGACTCCTTAGTGGTTCTGCAAATTCAGATAGTACAAATGCTTTTCATACTTTACATGCTATCTCAGAGTATAAAATTCAATACCACTCTAAAGTGCTAATATTTCAATCTAAAGTTTAAGCATTTGTGTTATATTATAATCATTTGTGTTAAAATGTGTGAGTGCTTGTGTGCCCTGTACATTCTGCTTAATCCATCCTCAGTTTTTCTTCTGTGTCTGTGGTTTGCTGATATATGAGGAATCTAGCTCAGTGTCTAGTTCAGTGTCAGTTCAATAACTTTAAAATTAAAGTTTTTTTTAATTTTGACTAATATTATGGCAAGGTTTTAGTCATTAGGAATGCAAAAACTCATAAAAATATAAATTGCTAAGGAGTGGTCCGAAACATAGTGAAACATCATTGAATAATTCTATATATATTGTTAAATGGAATATAGTGGTATTGTATCCTCATGGAAAGTTACTAAAGGACTTCATCCAGTTCTAATTCTTATGAACCCTTTATGCACCAAATCCAATCTGGCAGATGTTAACCATCTTTGAACACTCAGAAATCCTTTAGGTTAAGTACAAGCATCCACTTGGGTGTGAAGTTTAATATTCCAACATAAAATGATTTCTAATATAGTTTATGTAGCTTCATGCGGAGACACCCAGTATTAAAGAGGCCTTGTGAAGAGGACACAAAAAATATATCCTTCCTTATAAAAGTTAATTTTATATCAATATCAAAGGATTCTGAAGATGAAAAATACATATTTTCACACCAAGGGGCCATATGCCCAAATACCACCATGCACAATTTCTGCTATAAAAGAAAGCATTTCTTCATTTAAGGATTCCACTGTCCTGAAAATCCCTGGTTGTAAACCACAGTCTCATCTTATAAAGAGACTAATGAGCAGATCCGAACATGTAAAGCCGGGAAAATGTGCGTAAGGGTGAGAAGGAGGAAGCCAGACGTGCAGTCTTCAGCCGCGACACGAAGCAGAGGACACACAAGTGCGCCCGGATCCCACGCACTGCTAAAGTCACGAAAGGCGTTTCTGCACTCAGGCCCGCTCATTCCAGTAACTAAACTCTGATGTCCCCTTCCTTCCTCAGCTCATGTGGTCTTGGTGAAACTGTAACTAGTCTGGCTCCCAGGATGGGTGGGGGACTCAAAGCAAGCCCACCAGAATTAACAGAACTCATTTTAATACGTTGGTTGGGACTACCTTCTACTTCAACTACTGGGAAAATAGGACATCAAGCTAAACGGCACAGGTATTCTCTCACCGTGAAGGAAGATCCCGCTCAAAATGAAACTAATACAAGAAAAAGAGGGCCAAGAAAGATAACAGACTTAATCTTATTGGCCTTGTTGTCGAAAACTACAGTGAATGTTTAATTTTTTTATTTATTAGAATAAAAGACAAACTGTTATTAATCCCTCCTCACTTCAGATATTTTTCCTGCTGCTATGACCCTGTCTGAAGCAGTTCTGGAAGTGCTCTTGCACGAGTGTCTTCAGTTGAGCTGTCATAGCTGAACTGATTCAAAATGTCTGCCTTTCATGGTGATTTTGTTTCTGGGGAGGAGCCAGACATCACTCGGCGCCAAATCTGATGAGCAGGGTAGATGAGGGCCCGCTGCAGTGCTGTCACAAGCCCGCCTTTCCACTGCTTGGCTTTTGGCAGCAACAGTCACCATATATTTTTAAAGAGAAAAAATAATAAAAGTAATGATACAAAATTTCATAACAAGATACTAGGACAGTAACAATGGTTAAGACATTGCATATTGTTATCTTCAAAGTAGTTGCTCAGATTACAAGGTAAAGGTATAAAGAACTGATCAAACAATAAAAGCACAAACCTTTTTTTAATGAACTAAGAGAAATCAGTAGTAGGAAATAAATCAGACTCGCATATGTAAACATTGTATTGCCTCCCTAATGTGAGAAGCTGAAAGAAAAAAATAAGATCCAAAATGTACAATAGATATTGTGAAGCGGGGAAAAATTGTTCACCATATTTTTTAATCACACCTCATAAAGACACTCACAAAAGAGGTTTCCAAAACTGCTTCACAAAGTGGTAAGAATCTTATCACTTCAGAAGTGATAAGGAAGTTGGAAGCAAAGGGAAATATTCTGAGGGGGCTCGATGGCACCATATCCTTCATTGTAACAAATTTTTAACTTAAACATGCAGCATAGGGGCTGGGGATGTGGCTCAGCAGTAGAGCTCTTGCTTTGTATGCACAAGGCCCTGAGTTCAATCCCCAGCACCACATACATTACAAAAAATAAATTAATTAATTAATTTTTTAAAAATAATAATAATTAATTAATTAATTTTTAAAAAAATAAAAATAAACATGCAGCATATATTTTGATCATCCCTTGTCTATGAGTCCTGAGTCAGACCAGCTTTTTCAGATAAGAAATAAATAATTTATTTTATTTTATTTTGTATTATTTTATTTTATTTTTCCATAAGCCAGTTATCGCTAAGAGTCCTCCTTAGATGGATCTGCCCTAAAGGATTAGTGTAAGAAATATTCATAGCTCATGCTTTTTAAATTTTGAGAAGAGACAGTACTATTATCACACGACTCTTGTAATCATAGCGGATTCTTCTGTTTGCAATAAGGCCTCTAACAATCACCATCATTTTGTGTCGATGTTCTGTCCATTATTTCTTCATTTGAGGACATTGCTACGGTGTGTGCATTAGTGCTTCAAAGCTTTCCTCTTTCTTAAAGAGCTCTGAGAGAGAATAAACTTCTTCACAGCTACAGAGAATCTTACAAAGAAACAGAAGCATGGGAATACACTGTTATAAACCATCCTAGAGAATTTACTGAATAAAAAGTTGCATTAATAAGGAAGAAATTAAATCTTAAAAACATGAGATGTTACCTTTTTATCCTCATCACTTTCATTAGTATCTGAACTTAAGGTTGATTGAATTAATAAACGTATAAATGAATAAGGAGATAAACAAATGAATACAAATAATAGCTGGGCATGGTGGCACACATGTAACCCCAGCACTTGAGAGCTGATGCAGAAGGATCATTTCTAGTCCAAGGCTGGCCTGAGCTACGTAGTAAGTTCAAGGCCAGTCTGAACCACAGAGAGACCCTGTCTGAAGAAAAAATAGACAATGATTATCCAAGATCTCAACATCAGACTGCTGGATTTTTCCCATGAAACATCATGTCTTTATGGATTCAATTTCTCTACAAGCGAAATGTAATGTATAAATTACAGTTTTGAATTGCTGTATGCTATTAGTATAAATCTAGAGAATATACTGACATTTTTATAAATAGTCCACACTTCCCGTTGAAGTATTATGCTCTTAAGAGAGTTTCAAATGACACATTTCTTATTACTAATAGAAAAAGAGTCCCCTCCTATTTTGCTTTTCTTTTGTAATTAAGAATTTTAGGGAAGAGAGCGAGCATAGGTTCACATGTACTGAGCTCCGCTGGAACATTTTAGTAAATATGAGCCCGGACTTATTTTGAACTTACAGTACACTCGGAAAATATGTAAAAGTCCACATACTTGCCGTGGAAAGAGAACTTTCCCGGATTATCACACAGTCACTCGTCATGAATCCCCACAACAAACTGATGATGTAAACGCTGCTGCAAACTGTTCCCAAATGAGCAAATGAAAATCAAGGTAGGTGACTGACTCTCACGGGGCAAATTGCTGAGCCTGGAGTCCAAAGCGCCTGGCTTCCGTACAGACCGCGTACTGGTAGCTGACGTCCCAAACCACGAAGAGAAAGAAAGCAAAAGGCTCAGCAATAGAACAAGAGTTTTTTCTTTTTTTTTTTTTTTGCGGTACTGGGGATCAAACTCAGGACCCTGCGCTTGCTAGACAAGCGCTTATTCCACTGAGCTATATCCCCAGCCCCTAGAACAAGAGTTTAGAGAACCCTTTTCTCAGGTCCTGTCTGGACTGATTTCAGGCTCACTGGTTCTTTCCCATGTGTAATATGTGACCAGGATCTTTCAAATACTGGCACGAAATCACTTTATACTCACTGCTACTAGAGCCATGAGATTGTGTTCAGACCATGAACCTCACAGACAGTTTCTATCTATTCCGTACTACCTGGCACATTTGTGGGGTTTGATCAATACAAAATATTAATTTAAAAAACGCAACCATTTGAAAGGATATACATAGTCTTGTTATCTTTTTCTGCTATATCTTGCAAAATACCATATTAGTGAATTCACATTGTACCTTATTGATACAGATGGACATAATTTTCCTCATTAAAAGGATACTGGAAGCACAAGGAAACCAAAGAAACTGTGTCTGAATTACAGAATTTTAGAATCACAAACAATTTTAAAGTTAGTATCTCCAGGAACTGAGGGCAAGACCCCCACAAGAACACTGGAGTAAAGCAAAGGTCACCGCTTGTCTAAGCCCACAAAGGCAGACTGGTTGCTCAGGCTGGTGCTACTGTTTGCAGACCACACTGTCCTAAGCTGGCACAGTAGCATTAGGAAAAGTTGTGGGTTTCTACTGTTTAGAACCTACTGTAGCCCACCTAAACTGGGGTGTGGCCTTCCTGTCTCCTGTAGGCTAATGTGCAAAATGATCACTCTTTCAACACTTCCAAGGTTTTTATTCTCAGATTGTGAATTAACATTTGACAGAGACGGAAAGACATCAAACATCTCTGAGAAGACAAACTACAGTAGGAGGAATGAAAATCTAAGATCAAGAAGGACTTATCTGCGAGCCTGGAAAAGTTCATTTAATTCTCACGGTACTTTGATTCGCTTTTCTTCTTGAAGTCCACAACAGAAATAAGAATATCTACACCACAGAGGCACTGTGATGCCAAAGGCAATGCATGAAAAATGCTTCATATTTCAAGATGAGTCCAGAGAGTGGTAAATATTATTCTTATTGTTTCCATAGTTATCACACTCCAGTGATATTTAAGTTTCAGCAAATTGTTCTATCATTGGAAGTGTGAAACTTCTTTCCACTCTTCCCTTGGTCTGATACAAGAAATATTCCAGCCTGCCTTTAACCTTTGTAATGGACTGCGTGCCTGGCCTCAGTGGAAACACTAGTTGGCTCTTTTACTAACTGCCAAACCGAACATATAATCCAAATACATAACTCTGGAATGAAAATGCCACCATACATCCTTTTCCTAGCCCAGTATGTATTCAAGCCCAGTGACAGTGAACATTTTAGAGACCAAGGGTCAATCTGCAACCCCAAATCCACTTAACTTATCACAAAGTGCCAATGCTACAATTAAACCTGAATACTGAGATTTAAGTTTAGGAAAAAAAAACTCATACATTAACATCTTTTGTCTTCAAAGAAAAACACAGCAACACGTGTGCCATATCCATCTGTATAGCCTCTCCCATTCATCTCTTAGATTTGATTTTCAAAAAGATATGGTAGGAACCAGCAATTTTGTGGACAAGACACAGAGTGGAAAGGCACCAACTTCAAAGACAGATCAGATTTCAATAGCAGCTCCTCCTTGTGGGACTTCCATACAGTTGAGTGAACTTCGTCACCTAAATCTTTCTCCCCCATAAAATGCAGATGATAAATGTGAGTATCAGTGAGAATGAATATGTATATATACACACATATACATATATATGCAAAAAGAAAGTATCTAACACAAAGAGAACTTTCAGGAGTAGTGTTGGATCTTTTACTACGACTGGCTTAAGCTGCAGTATAGAGCACATAAGGAGCAAAACCCATTTCCAGGACAGACAAACTCAGCACTGTACCTTCCTTCACCCCACAGGCAAGCAAGCTGCCAAGTCAGCACGGTTCCATCATTAATTGCACAGGGCTTCAACTGCAACCAACATTTTCTCATGTAGGTACATCACACACCTAATGAAGACTGTCATTTTTAGAAGCAAACTAGTATGAACCAAGTAAATAATGGTTCCTAGATACTCCACTGTTAGAAACACAGGTTCAGATACCCGCTTCGAGAAGCACACACCAGGTCTCAATATGAAGAACGCAACCGAACTTCTGTCTCCACTGTCCCTGCCCACTGAGACCAGGAAGCTGCTTCTACTCTGCCCACCAACTTAAACTGACTCCAACAGATAAGGAGTCTCAGAAACGTCTGCAGGGAATCACCTCAAATCACTGCCTCACACTGTTACAATTACAACTGCAAATTTATTTTATCTTTCTATTTTTTAGCTTCAGGCAATGAAATTCATAACCTCACCCTAGAACTATAAGCTCTGGCCTTATAATACTAAGAAATAACTATTGCTTCGCATTAAACTAGCTTTAAATGGAGCAAGCTTTATTAGAACATGGTAGCTTGAATAGGACAGAATTTCACAGTTGATCCCAACTTTGGAAGACATTTGACTATCCTTCCTTAAAAACAAAAAAAGAACTCTCAAAGGGTTTTTGATTAATATAAATGAACAATTCTTGCTGTTGCCAGTCTAAATGACAAATTCTTCCTTGGGGAAAATTCTCCACTCCTTTGAGCAAATTTTTTCTACCACTAACAAAAGCACTTCTCCCCATGGCCCCCCTTTCTTGGTAATCAATTTCAAAACCTGACCAAATAAGAAAACTGAGGCCCTTTGACATACAACAACTATCTTGTAAAAAAAGAAAAAAATAGATTTCAGCATGCCCCACTTTCTAATTAAAACTTTTTACGGAAGATTTTATGTTTTCTTGCCTGGATGAAGGTCACTATAGACCCAACCAAGCTGATATAAGCCAGTTTAGTTGAATCTGTTGAAAGTTTTTGATAAAACACGGTGCTAGGGTTAAAACTTTAAGATCTTGAAAGATTATTCTGGAGATCATCTGCCCTGGGTAATTTGGTACCTAGAGACACAGTAAGGTTAATCCAAATTATCCGGGAGATTACCCCTTAGACAGCACATGGTTCCATAAACATCACCATTGCTATCCTATGCGGAGAAATGATATGCCTCACTTTTGTTAGCATTTTCAAGGAGACTAAACCTGAACATGTCGGTGAAATGAAGACTGGGGTTTATAGGCAAATCTGTCACTGGGCTGCTGAGTTATGAGGCTAGACTTTCAGTAGCTGTCACGTTATAGGTCAAGCACTTCTAGGTCAACTTTCACCTCTTGCAGAAAACCCATGATGAAATTTCAAAGGCCTTTTAGTGAAGTTTTATTAACTTAAAATAGTCTTAAAAGAAAAGGGCAGAATGTGAAATTTTGTTATCTTTGCCTGTAGTTTTCTACTTTTCATGCTGCAGTGCTCATAGGCTCATACATGGATAATCAATTATGGGCGCACAGCGGGAAAGACCAAATGGCAAGGCCCTGAAAATCCTTAAAATGGGGCATTTGCCACATAGTATTCATGAACTAAAGAATTAGCTGCTTTTTGCTTTTGTTTTTACTCTTAGCCTCCAAGTTCTTAAAAATAAATTAGAATAACTTGAATTTTTCAGAATTATTATACATATTATAACATCTAGAGGGGAGATGTGCAAATTTAAGGATCACTACCTGCACACAGTAAGTGTTTAATAAGTGTTGTGAATTCTGTTCACATACTATGTTGTAAACAAGGTCAAAATACAAGTATTAGCACATGCAAACTGCATGATTTATATATGCAAGTGACTATTTATACACATAAGTAGTTATTTGGCAAAAGAAATGTTTAAAATATACCCAGATATGTGAACATAAAAGGTATTATTATATGAAAAAATGTACATTGGTATAATTTAGCAATTTTTGTTTAACTTTTAAGCCATTTACCTAAGTCTAATGCTAATATGGCTACTGATCCTATGAAGTCCAAAATCGTGCTGTTCTTCATATTTTGTCCTAAAAAAAAAAAAAAAGACTAAAGCAATCCGTTTCCTTCCAAAGCCAGTGCGGTCATCCTAGCACATGCCTCTACCAGCACCTGCTGAAACTGGGGCAATAACTGCCTGCCTGACTTCTCTCTTCAGATTTTTACTGGCCCTGTGAAGTCGATTTACATGGAAAGCATTTTGTTCAGTATTCATGCCTGAGACACTTCCTTTCTTGAAACATTTCAATAGTTTTGTATTTTGGAGCCTTCACAGAAGCACGGAGAGGCCCATGTACATGGAACCTCGTAATCATGAAAGGTCACAAATGCAGTTTGGTCTCCCCTCCAAATGGAGATGCACAGACCCAGAGACACAAAGACAGGATTGAGAGACGATGTGCATCACACAACTTCAGGGTCCAGTGACTGATTAGTGGTGTAAGGATAGCCCATACCACCTCGAGTTCACTTTAAAGTGATTTCTTGGCCAGGCACAGTGGCGCATGCTGTAGCCCCAGCACTCGGGAGGCAGAGGCCGGAGGATCATTGCGAGTTCAAAACCAGCCCGGGCTACAAAGTGAGCTCAAGGCCAGCTTGAACTGCATAGCGAGACCCTGTCTCAAAAAGACCAAAATAAATAAATAAATAATATGAAGTGATTTCTTGTAAATTCTATACTTACGTTGTGAATCGCATGCCTGTACTGGTGGAGAGCATTTCTCACTCTTTTCTGCTCTCCACCCTTTCTGTCTCCTTTCTAGTACTGGGGATTGAATCCACAGCCTTTGCACTGAGCTATATCTCCAGGCTTTTTTTTTTAAGAGGTCTCACTAATTTGCTATACTGGCCAGGCTAGGCTCAAACTTGTGACCCTTCTGCTTCAGCCTCCCAGAGGGCTGGCTGTGTTACGGGCACGCGCCATCACATCTGGCTCCCCACCAACTCCCTGCTCTCCCTCTCTTTCTTCTTCCTCCTGCTCTTCTTCATCCTCCTTCTTCCTTTAATACATCAGAAGCTGTGGCCTGAGTTTCTTACAGTGTCTTAAAGTGTTGTTTCCCGTGAACTTAGGAAAACAGTGCTTAAATGGCCCACAAAACACTGATTGTCCAACTCCAATCTTGCTTAGCAGCCTCTGTTTCCCCACATTCCTTCCTTTCTCATTCAGGCTACACTGACTTTCTACTCTTCAAACAATCCATGTTCTCTCCTGCCACAGGACCTTTGCACATACTGTGCATGTCAGGAATATGCTTTCCTTCTTGACTGCTTTGCAGTGTTATTTCCTCTCACCCTTCACCTCTCAGCTCAAGTCCACTGCCTCCCAGGAAGGCTTCCTTGGCTTCTCTGTGTAGACAGATTCCTTCTGCAAAGGCACTATCTCAGGACTGCGCTCTCCCTTCAGTGCTAATTGTTCTTCTGTCTGCATAAATCTTAGATTAATATCTGTCTCCCCACTAGGTATAAGTTGTAAGAGCAGAAATAGCTTTGTATCTGGGGGAAGGGACTGTGTGTACACAAATACGTTCTTCACTCTCCATCCACACAATTGTCTGGTATTTACCAGATGAATAATATATTTCCATTTAAAGAATTAATTTTATTACACTGTGCTGCCTCTGAAACCTCTACTAAGTATTATCTATGTTCTAAAGAGCCGTTATACTGAAAGCCTAATTTGTACTGGCCCAATTTTGTAAAACAAACAGAGTCAAAACATAGCCAAAAAATAAGTTTTCTACCCAAATAGGGGATATCTATTCACAAAAAAATCTCCTTTGCCAGTGACTTCGAAGGTAAGATACAGCGCTCTTACCTCAGGTGCTCTAATCAGCGGGAGGTACGAGGTGCTGGCGCTTTAAGAGAGACTCTGTGGGGTTTTAAAGCCCAACGAAGTGGACCGAGACAGAGTATTCGGCGGAGCTCTTCAAGCCTCCGGTTCACACGAAGGAGAGACGGGGCATCCACCGCTGGTCCCCAGCCATCCCGGCATCCTCCAGTGAATCATGCTGGTGGTCCGCTTTGGTTCCACACTGTCCGGCTTGTTTACATGGTCAGAGGCTGAAGGATAAAGGTCTCTTCCCTGTGCACAATCAATAGATTGTTTTCAGTAGAATTGATCCACTAAAAAACAAAATTACACACATGTACACAACAAACATTGAACCTCCTCTGTATAAAGGACGAAGGCATCTAAACCACAGGAATTAAGGACAATTTTGTTGTGGGGGCAGGAAGCGCGCCATGCTCATGGAAAGGCCATCACTGATCGGTCGTTGAATAGCTGGCCATTATCTAGCGTCTGGTGTCTAAGTGTCAGACACCAGTCTATTTACTTTTACATGTATTAACTTACTGAACTCTACAACAGCTTTATGAAATAAATGTTTTATTATTCTCTCAGTTGCACCAATGAGGAGACCGATGCACAGCAATGCTAAATAATGGCACAACACTAATGAGTGAGAGAACTAGAACCTAAACCCAGGCAGTCTGGCTCTAGATTCCATGTTCGTAAAAATATCATATTGCCAGATGTGATGATCTGCACCTGAAATTCAAGCTATTAAAGAGATTGAGGTAAGAGGATTATACTTTTGAGGCCAGCCTAGGCAACTGAGAAAGACCCTGTCTCAACATTTGCAGAAGGAGTAGGGTGTAACTCAGTGGTAGAATGCTTGTCTGGTGTGTGTGAGGTCCTTGGTTTAATCCCAAGTGACACACACATACACACACACAATTATACTGACTCTCAGGAGTTGTCTGTATTGGAGTCTACAGTCTCAAATTCATCCTGTCATTCCAAAACATCTAAAACTCTAGCTTTCTTCACAGACACTACTAATAGACAACTGTCAGATTCTATATGTTAATTTTTCTCAGCATTAAGAAAAATGTTTCATGTGTGGAAGAAAGTCATCTAAAGGAAGAGGAGAAAGTCACAATACAGAAAACCAGAATCAACTCCTCCACTCTGAAGTACTAGTAATCACCTCTCACATTCTGGAGTGCTGTGCTCCTTGCTTTGTCACACTGTCTCACTGGAATCCCCCGGTAAGTTCCATGAGGTTCCACTACCCGTTTACAGTTGGACAAACCTGGGACCCAGAGCAGTTGAGCAAGTTGCGCAAAGTTACACACCCAGATCCAGACCTCACTGCACCAATCTTGGGAGTTTATCCCACAAACAAAAGAACTATTTGATTTTCTGATTTCTAGACCATGCAAGCCATGGAACTACCCCAGGAACTTGGGTAAGACATTTATGAAAAGGCAGGAGAAAAAGAGATGAACTACAGGAAAATTAATGGGGTAGTTAGTGGGACTTATATCCAGTCATATAACAAGCAACTCAGGCAATTTAAGCCAGAGCCCTTGCTATGCTTTATTTTTGAGATATTCATGGTGGAAGATTGCGTCTGTCTGCTATGTTAGGACTGGTGTGTATGGCTTCATGTAACAAATTCAGGTTACATGCGACCACTGAATGATTTTTCTAGTAATTTAAACCTGTTTGCTCCTCTTTTGAAAAATAAACTTTGCTAATTTTCTGTTACAGTAGATTTTAATGTGAAACTTAAAAGAAAATAATGGAGAATAAATAGCAAATCGTGGGTTTGCAGCCTGACTTATTTATTGTCAAAATATCCACCACTTTAACTCGTGATTTCTTAGGTCTCCCCTTTTATTTCCCTCCTTCTCGCCCCCTTCAGTCTGAAAGGCACTCAGTGGACCACAGCACAGAAACGGCAACTCGAGGAGGGCTGTAATGAGCCCGAGGAGAAAGGCTGGCCTTGCCTGGCTTTCTGAAGATGGGGTGGAGCCCGGAGGTAGCAAACAGCCTGCTGGCAGCAGCAGCCTGTGTGGAGATAATGGGACTAGGGAGGCCGGACAGCCAGACCAGGGTCAGTGCACGGCTATATACCTAAAACATCAAGTAAATTAAGGTATATATTGATTACAATGGGAACCAGATTCCTCAGTGACTGAGAACACTACGGCAGTGGGTGAGAATTAGAGTTACCAGTATGAATGCATCGCTGCAGTACATATAAGTGCAATTGTGATATTTCTTAGCTCAAGCCTGGGAGCAGCAATACCGAAGAGCAGTGGGCACCTCTAGTATCTGTTGCTCCGATCTTCGCTTGTGCACTCCGCTCTACAGTCCAGGGAGCTAGGGCTTCTTAGAGAAATGGCTACTCCAGGGCTGGGAAAAGAAAATTCAGGATGGACCTGAGACATCTATGGAAACCAAGAGTAAGGAAAAACTAAAAGAATGTCAAAGGGACATGAAAGCCAGCTCCAAGGGGCATTTTATAGCCAAATCTGGAACAATTTAAACATCAAAATACTAATGAAAATAACAGATGATCAACCACTGACTAAAATAGAGACCATTAGCCTGTGTAGATCTACACAAATAAGTGAAGACAAGGCAAGGAAAGCAAGCTTGGCATATAGTATAACAATTAATAAATGTTTAAGAAATGATGGAATTAGAAAGACACCAATTAGAAATCAGCACCATAACAGTTAATTCAGCCAAAAAAGTGTGCTAAAGTTACTGAACAAGTGAAATTATCAAGTTCTTTATTTCATCTGTTGTTATTTGGTTACTGTTCTTTATTCTCTTTACAATCAAAAAAATCAAAATAGTTATTTATATAGTTTCAAATTATTCCCACATAAAATAATTACAAAGGAAAAAGAAGCCGATTACAGTGAAGAACCAGGGAAGTCATTAGATTAATCAAGTAATCAGAATTTATGCTACCAGTAAGAGGGTAAGCACCACCTGGTGCCCCTCAAGTGAAAGTCCAGAATAGCGGATCGTCTCTTCTGTAAATTTTTTTCAAACTACACAACCTGATCCTGAAGAAATATTTGAAAAACTCAAACAGAGACCATTTCTATAAAATATCTGACCTGTGACGTTAAAATGTGTCAAAGATCTGAAACTCAGCGGAAGACTAAGGAGCAGATCCGAAGAACCCTCAAAGGCCTGAGTACAGGTTGCAGCAAGGGACCGTCCGCGTGGTTTGAAAGACATCAGAGCAGCAACTAGAGAAACGTGAGTGTCTCTGGCCAGAGAGTTCAAAAGAATTGTTTGTGCTATTCTTGAAATTTTTATATATGTTTGATGTTATTGTCAAATTCTTTTTAAAATATCAAATAGATTATAAAACTGTTGCATATGACACAGCCGATCTTAAACTCTTTTTTGCAGTAAGTACTCAACCAAGCAGAACTAGTTATTTTGAATTATATCCTTATTGAAAGATAAGAAATCATTTACCGCTTCCTTTTCAGAGTCTGCACCTGAGGGCCAGAATATAAAGCAAGACGCAGGACCATGATTGCATAATTGCAGAACACTCGTTCTAGATATAAATTTTTTCTTTAAAAACCTGAGGTCATTTTCTTGTTTCTTGACACTATTAAAACAAAAGTCTGCTTTCCATAGTTCAAATAATGCCACAGGTAATTTTTGTAAACTGTGGACATACTGACACATATTTTTAGTTACTGACTTGCCCCAAATTTTGTGAATTTAGAGAGTTTTTACTCACAAAAAGCTATCTTTCAACTACAAATAATTACTTTTCACACTTTATTCCTCAGATTTTCTAAGGACTAAAAGAACATACAGATAAACTTAAAAACAGATTTGAAGTACAAATAAGTTCCGCAAACACTGTAGTAAAACATTGTGAATTTCTCCATAGTTTTCACACCAGTCCAAAAGATTATTCCAGGTTAGCTTGTTCAGCTACTCCCTTTGCCAGTAGTTATTTGAAGCACAGCCTTCTTGGATTTTAGAGAACAAGTGTATCTTTATTCTTGGATGATATTGAACTGCGATATTATGAGCACATGGACGTCTAAGCAGAAATACAGAATGATCTGTGGCCAGTGATATTGGTTAGCCATTAAGTTAACCAACCCTGAAGACTGCTTTTGCTCAGGATCTCCTGATGAAGAAAATAACAAATATCAATAGTATTTAGGCCAGTTTGGGATAGGTTTTCTACTCTAACCAAAAGCATCTTGCTAATAAACATTAATAACAAAAATATACACAAGGTCAGCGAAATTACCTACACAAACAGTAAGTCTTAAAATATGCCAAAAAAATTACTTAAAAGTTTCCATATCTCAACCAGTTTCTGGAAAGTCACTGTAGGTTGCAAGTGGTTACTGTAAGGAAGAAAACAGCTGCCCCGGGAACCCGCCCCCGGCCCCTGTCAGCAGAGCCAGCCAACCAAATTCAAACAAGCTGTGGTGCTGTGACGAAAGCCACAAATTTCTTACTTAAATAAAACCCAGCAACATATCCTGCCTCGATTGTTTGCTCACAAGTTCTTGTAATTCAACGCTCGGCATCCCAAAACTATGCATTACCCAACACCAAGAGACCATGGAAGTAAATACAACTAGTGCCAACCAGATCACTGCTGAGAGCAGCCAACACAAGCTACCCGTTTAAGACGTCCGCTGCTCATAGCGAACTCTGGACCACATTCAGAGCACCCACCCTAGTAGCCATGTGTGACCTCTAGGATGGTATATACAAAATGCTGAATTGGAGAATTGTCAGATGGAACGCAGAGATAAGATAATAGCTGAGAGATAATGTTCGGGGGGCGCCTGCGCAGCCAAAGCTATCAGGTTTCTCTGAAATGGCACGTGACTTCTCCGGGGTATCGGTTTACTTCAGGCACTTGCCATTTGTCTGGCAGGAGATTGCATGTAGGGGTATTGCCATCTGCTGGTGACTTTCCTCAGAGACACCCTTGGAACCTAGGGACTGTGCTTACCCCAGGGAGCACAATCTCACTGTTAACATTCAACCGTCTTCTCTTTGTTTATGAATGTACCGAATGTCTTGAGGAAGTTCAGCAAAGTATCTCACAGAAAAAGAAATAAGTGACAAACACACTTTGCAAGAAGATCAACTTCTGTCCAAGTGGTTCACTAAAATCCTGCTGATATAATTGTCTTTGTGCACGAGCACGTATTCCTACACTTTTATAAGTGGTATGGTGACTACTGTGCTGGAGAAAAATAGAAATATAGCGCAGTGATTTACAGTATGTGAACACATAGCTAAGGACATGTCTTAAAATCTATATGGGAATCCTAACAATTTGGAGAATATATTTTTCCGCATGATACATAGAAAGGAAAAAAGGAAAATGCACTAGCTTCAGACACAAAGGTGCCGGTGCCAGAGGTGAAATTTTCCTCCTTAGTGAGATTTCCTGGAATCATACTTTGTTTATATCATAGGCACAGTTGTGCAGGTAAAAGTCAGTGCTTCAGGACACGGAATATTTAAGTTCCAGGACTATGAAATTTTCATCACTGTCTTCTCAAGACAGTATATTACCTCCAAATCATAGGAACATAATAAAAGCAGAATCAGGTCATACCGTTTCACCAGCTTGTCATTCTTCAGAACAATACTCTTTAAGGACTTTGCAGGATTTCTGCATCAGGAGACAGCCCTTTAGAAGAGGCCAGGTTGTGCTATCATAAAAAAAAAAAAAAACAGTAGTAGGAGGTATGAAACTTGAAAGGATAAGCAAAAATATTAGAAGCTAAAAGCATGATCTATATGTGGTTAACAGATTTGCTGTCACAGTATTTAGTCCAGAGAGAAAGAGTATACAAGGTTGCTTAATCACAGGGCTTTGAAAATGTTTCATAAAGGGCAAACTTTGACGTGTTTTCTCTAGCTTTGCAGAGGACACAGTGACGACACAACTAAGCCCACAGAGCAAGCAGGAAGATGCACCAGGAAGAACAACCACACTTGAAGGAGTCAGAAATACCACTCTGCCTGCTAACTCTGTGACCTTAAAGTATCAGAAGGAAAGCATCCAGCTCTGAGGTAACACGGAGTGTAGGAAAAGCCAAGACTGCCTGTGACTCCAGCTTTCTCTTAGTTTTATTCACTGGGCTAATGAATTTGAGCCAGTTCTTAACATCACTGAGCCTCGGTTTTCTCATTTATAATGTAGAAATAATTGTACTCATCTAATAGGGTTGTTATAAGGCTAAGAAATTGAACTAACAATGCCAGAAACGCACTTAACAGAATGCCTGACACCTCATAAGTGTTCAGTAAGTGCCCCTAAGTCTTCTGCAGCCTATTTCCTTGTTCTTAAAATGGAAGCTAATGACACCTACCTAACTAAATGACATCATAAAACACATTCAGTACATGTCGTACCTACATACATCTTCTCTGCCTTCTCTAGCTTTACCTTCACCAGCTACTAAAAAGGGTGCAATATTACTACACAAGAGGATTGTCAGAATAAAAAATTATAGTGAACATGGAATTGTTCTGTACTAGATGTGGCACATTATAAAGGTTCAACACATCTGCTATCGTCACTATTATTTAGGAATATAGTCAACGTTATCTGTTGAAAATATTAACTACATCCATGCCTGGCCCTAGGTTATCTGGTCTTTTTTGGCAGCCTTTAAATTTTATCTAAAGGAGCAAAATTTTTATTGCTACAAGCAATACCAAATGGTTACACCTTGTCTCAGTGACAACACTCAAGGAGACTTCAAACCCTGACTGTGAAAGTAACTTTCAATAACAGTGAAGGATGATTAAACATTTAAAAAGCTCCAGGCATTTCCTTTAGCACCAACATTAGCTGGTAATTGTTTGCACCATCCTTACATGCTCTGCTTCTAATTAGTTTAGTGTTGAAGAAGAGAGAGAGAAGGAACATGCATCCTCTACAGCCTGCCCTGTGACCCTCAGAGAACACTGATCTCTCTCTCTCTCTCCTCTCTCCACAGCCCTCTCCCTCGCTCTCTGCCTTTCAATACACCAATGAAATCCCAGGGTAATGACAATTGATTGAAGTGTATCAACAAATAATAAAGATAAAGGGATCATAAATAAGTGATAGGGTAATACAGGAAATATGTTACTGATAGACTCTATGCAATGGGTAGGATTCATTCAACTTTTTTTGTATTTTTCAAATTTCTCTATAATAAAATGTTCCTTTAAATGAATAAACAGAACAGGAAGGAATTGATCAAAATATATGAAAATAGTAGCATTGAAAAGAATGTTTCAGATCCTCTATTATACAATTACATCTCATGCAGGATCTCCCACACAACCTCCCAAAACAGTGGCTTGAGCCAGCCTTGGTTTTATTCAATACAGTGGTTAGAGGCTCATCATCCCCCAAAGTAGACTGATACATCTTTGAATTATCACTAAAAATAATTACTTAATTTATAGTTTGAAAATATTTAAGCATGGAATAGGAAGAGGCAGCACAGTTTTATGTAGGAACTACAATCCAAGGAAAAAGAAACCTGGAATTTGTCACGATTCTTCTTCCCAGATCTTTATGCCATGAACTACTTCTTTGTCTTTGCCAACTTAATTAACCCACTGACCCTTAGGTTTTTATAGCCTTGATTCATTCATTCAGCGAATGACTATTGAGTCCAAACTATATTTCTTAAAACCTTAATACTGGACTTGAATGACTAAAGACAAAGAAGCAAACCAATAATGTGGATATTCTTGGCCACCCTAAGAGCTAAGATTCTGGGTGAAGAATTAAAACAAGTGACCAGGCAGGTGGTGTATGCCTGCAATCCCAGTATTCTGTGAGGCTGAGATAGGAGAACTGCAAGTCTGAGCCTAGCTTTGGCAATTTAGCAACTGAGTGCGACCTTGTATCAAAACAAAAATTCAAAAAGGGCTGTGTGTAGCTGAATGAAAAGGTCCTAATTTGAACCCCAGTACCAAAGAGAAAGAGAGAAAACAGAGGGAAGGAGAGAAAAATGGAAGGAAGGAGAGAGGGAGGGAGGAAGGAAGGAAGGAAGGAAGGAAGGAAGGCAGGCACGCAGGCAGGAAGGAAGGAAGGAAGGAAGGAAGGAAGGAAGGAAGGACAGACTTAGGCAACTGATCTGTTCAAGATAGCTAACCAACTGAAAAAGAAAAAGGAACTCACTTTTTTGTTAGTGAGTTTTGTTTGAATTTTGTATAACTGTCTTACTTATTTTTCCTTTGCAAGTAACAACAAACCTGCTCATTCAAATTTTCCCTTATAAATGTTTTTGAGAAAGATCATTTTCCAAGCTATGCCCTCTTTTCTGAAAGATCTTTGAGCTGCCACTGTCAGAAGCAACAAGACATTTCCTTATTAGGCCACAGCTCCTCCTTGTGGTTGACAGAGCTAAAACCTTTAAATCCCAGCCACAGAAAAAGCTATTTTAGTCGGTTTTTAATGATGTGATCATACCAGGATTAACTGTGGGGTGGAAAACACTCACGATTTTGTCTTTATTCCATATCCTTAAGTTCTCACTCATTCATCTGAGCAACAATCCAGCTCACTGAGTCAGTGATGTGATACCTGGGAGAGAGCTTGAAGCACAAATTTTAAGTCTTAGCATCTTTTCTTGACTCTGATAACTCAAAGTTTTAGCTACTCAAATCTAGTTCTGTATAATAAATTCATTGTTTTTGTTTTGAACAGTGGTAAAATTTAAATCATAGCATGGGAAGATATAGACTATGTTTCATGGTGTTAACTCATCCATGTCCTAAAATAATTCTTATCCCATAGTTTTAAATGAATACATAGATGAATTTATAATATCTTTTTCCAATAGTTAAAATACAAGGTGACCATGTTATAATGAATGATTTTTTTAAAATAAACAAAATCTACCTCAGGATTGGAAACAATGAAAAGTTAACTAGCACAAATGTAAACCTTGCATTAATGTTTTTCAGAAAACTAATTGTAACAAGATAAGGAAATCATAAATTAGTGGCAGCATGTAAAAAATGACATATAAAAACTGAACTAATAGTGTGAATTGGTTAGTCAAAAGCTAGTATGAATTTAGGTTACATTAAATAAATAGAAGTGACCTAAATGTTCAACAACAACAACAAAATTAATTACTACAAAAGACTAGATCATGGCAGTGGAAATGAATGAACTGAAACTTTGCGTATCTACATAATCATCTTTCCAAGCATAACAATAAACTGCAAAAGAATATGTAGGACAACATTTTCATAAAGGTTCAAATTTTTGAAATGTAAAGTAATACTACTTATTACCTGGAAATATGCAAGTATATAGTTATAATAAAACAGAAAAAGTACAGCATTACTTAGGGAAGTAAGTACATTGGGGGACCTTCACAGAGTTTTGATTATATTTGATGCTAATCCGTATTTTAAGTCATCTAGTGAGTCTATGGATACTTACTGCATTATTCTTTACATGTTTTTGTATATCTTAGATATTGCGTGGTAATTTTTAAATTTTAGGCTGCATTTAAAGAAATGTTTATAACAAGGAAAAGAAGGTTCTTGAAAGTCCTCTTCTTTCTTCTTTTGGGGCAGCAAGCATTCAAAGAGTACAGAAAAAATGACATTGAGAGAGAAAGGCACAGTAAATAAACTCAAATCTGTACCACAGTACAAAAGTGATGGAATAATTGCATTTTATAATAATTCATGCAGAGCGACTACAAATTAATGAGCTTCATTGCAGTATGGTTCTGGGGTTAGACCGGGTTTCATTTATTTTTCACTTTTTCATTTTGTAAGTATCTATTTAGCAAACTGTGTCCAGCCCTGATGCAGGCAGTGGGGATTTAGCCGTAAACAGGCAAACTTTAACTTTCCCTCCCGCGGCTTCTACTCTTGTGGAGGAGACAGGCAGTAAACAATAACCGCAGGTCACGGTGCATAGAGTTAAGGGTTTACCATCTCCACTCTCGGCCAGCTCTGTGACCTTGGACTAAGCTCTCTGAATTTCACTAGTACACCAGGAATAATCAGTGCACCTTACAAACAGGGTTGTCAGAGCATTAAATGAGTTAACTGTGTAGTGTTCAGGACCATTTAGTAAAGGTTATCTAATTTGGTAATAAGAATATTCCAATGATTACACAAACTTCAGCATCTGTATTCGTGCTTCTTGATGTTAGAAATCCTGCTGCAGCTAAACCATCTTCCAGTTTATCCTCTCCTCAGCAAAGTTCCTTGTGGGTATCAATCCTGTAAGTAAAGATTTCTCCCTCAGTCATCCTTTGTCTGTGTCTTGAAAACTCAGCTCCCTCCATTTTTCCACAAATCTTTTCTTCCGTTTCAAAAGCCATCCATTTCGATCTTTGTCACATACTTTACTTTTTTCCTTTACTTTTCTCCAAAAAAAGAAAAACCCTCAATATCAAAATCCCACCAATGCCCAGACCCAGTTGTTTGTGGAAATTTGAAGACCAAGAGGACTGGAGGGCTGCAGGTCAGTATGCCCTCATCTAGTCTGGAACAATAATGTAAATGTGATACTCCATGAGACGGAGCTCACCCAAGAGCGGGGCAACATATTCATTTATGAAAAGGAAATTGCACTCAGGATACCTGCTTTCTAGGTCAGCGAAGAGATGGCTAGCAAGCTAAAGTAAACCTCTTAAAAGTTAACTTTTATGTGTAAGTCAAGCTGTGCAGAATGACCCTGAGATGGAATTAGGTTTATGGGATAGGAACCAAGAAGTGCATTTACAGCTGCTCAGACACATAAGAAAAACTGCCTCCAGGGCCATAGCAGGTGAAAAGAATTTGGCCATCGCCGCCAGGGAGGCAGGAAGATGCTATAGGAAAATACCAGTGTTCCAGCTGTGCCACAGAATTTACTATTTAAAAGGCCGTGGGCAAGTTAGTTAGCTTCTCCCAAGTTTCTTTATCTTCTATAAAACTGAGAAGACAATTGTAATATCTACCTTACATATTGTTTTGAGAATCAAAGGAACCAATGATTGTGTAAAACATCCTAGATCTAAACATTTATGAGATCTGAAAACAAATTTTATTCTTGGAAAAAGAAAAAAAGAAATGTTGCTGGTTGGACAAGAGTCAGCACAAATTGTAAGGTAAAAGAATGCCAAGTTTACTGAAAGATGAGTTTTTAATAACGTGGACTGTATATGGCTACGCAAAAAGGGAAAAGAAAAGAATTAAAGGTATTTAAACACAGGTTCCAATATTAAGACAATTCTAAATACAAATATTATCTCAGAAAACATTATTTCCTTTCCCCTCCTGTAGAAGAATATTTGGGATAGCAAGAATTTGAAATTTTAAAACTCAAAGAAGTTACATTCTTAAAATTCATTGTTGGGAGAGGTAAAAGTATACACGTCAGTGGGAAAGGACTTGCTTAGCGTACAAGAGTTAGGTTTAATCCCCAACACACAAACACACACATACACACACACACACCACCACCACCACCAAAAAGTTATTTGGTATAGTAAGCATAGCGTAGAATTGGAGGATTTAGCTCCAAATCTAAACTCTTTGCCATTTAATTCTTTTATAAACTAAAAAAAGACACAGAGATGCACAATTTACCCCTTCTGAGACTTGGATCTTTGTGTGTAAGGTGACAATAATGTCCTTATTCTGCATCATAAGGTAGTTTTAAGAAGTAAAACAAAATTACAGGACACAAATTAGAAGTGTCTTGTCAATTCTAACATGCTACATCAGCAAACACTGAGTACCTACTTGGTTTATTAATATATATTTGGCAGAAAAGTTTTGTTATGATTTTCATAACAAATTTTAATTATGGTAACAATAAGTGATTTCTTAAGCTCATAAAAATGACTCTAATCCTTGAAACTGATGAGTAAACAAATCTCTTTACTACACCAATCAGGATTTAGGCAGAACCAGGAGTAAATTTTATAAATGTTAAGAAAGCGGATTCTCAATGAAAGAAATCACAAACAAAAGAGATCAACAGATTTTACCACGTAAATATTTAAAATTTCTACATATAAGTAATATAAAATTAAAAAGAAATGTTTACTACAAATTTGACAGAGATTAACATCCTTAATAAATAAAGGCCTCATAAAATATATGAGTGAAGCATAACACCTCAAAGAAAAATAGAACAGGACATGAGCATTTCTACAAAAAAAAGTAAAGTTATAGAAAACAAATCTGGTCTCCCAGGAATTGAAAATTAAAGTAATAATGTAGTGTCATTATTGAGCATTACTTAGCAAAGATTCAAAATTATAAATAATGGGGTATGGTATGAATGAAATACGAATTTTAAGAAGTACTTTGGGAACATTAACTGATAGTTTCTTTTTTGAAAAACAGCTCAAAAATATCATGAGGCTTCAAACAAAATCTTTGGTCCAGAAAGTACACTTCCTAAAACAGAAATAGGTGCTGACAATTCTTACAAGTTTGGGGGTATGAAATGCTAACAAAAATAACAATAAAAGTAGTAGTATCCAACTATATTCAGTAGGTGTATATATTTAGGGTTCATTGTTCTTCCTTTCCTCATTTTGAGAGAGAGTCTCCCTATGATGACCAAGCTGCCTTCAAGCTTGTGGGCTCAAGTGATCCTGCCACCCTCCCTTCCAAGTAGCTTGGACTACAGTTATGCCCCACCACACCAGGCTAGAGTTCATTGTTTTAAGTGTCTTAGTTATAAATTTGTGTCATTTACACAGAAGTCCTGTTACTTTCTTTATCCAAATTAAGAAACTGAGGCAGAGAAAGATTAAGTAGTTTGTAAATAGTCACACATTTGCTAAGTAGATACGACAGTTACGCTGGATTGTCAACTTGATTGGCTTTGTAATCTTTTTAAGCACAGTTCTGGGTATGTCTGGGTGAATTGCAATGGCCTCCTCAGGTAACGCATCTGGTCCTCAGCCCTTCTCTCTCTGCCATAATTCCTTTGCCCTGCATCACAGCCCCCATTAATTAGGTTCCACCACACTTTTCTGCCATGATGTTTCTGCCATGGAACAAGGCAACCATTAGCTGGACCCTCTAAAACTGTGAGCAACTCAAACAAGCCTCTCTTCTTTCAGCTGTGAACCTCAGGTATTTGTTCCCAGCAACGAAAAACCACCACAACACAGGAGCCAGGATCTGAGTTCAGGCACTTGGACAAAGAGCCCACTCTTTTTATTTCATAAACAAACTGCCCCACAAGTGCGTGTGACAATAAATGCCAAGGAACTATGTTATCTGCCGCTCGTTTTCTTTCTGTTGGTAAAAGTTGTGACTTCCACCACAAGAATTTCCCTTTTTAGGAAAAAAAAATTTAATTTTTTGGCAACTGAAGCAGTTTAAATCCTTCTCAAAGTTAGTAACCGAAAATTGTTACAGGGGTAACACATCGAGGTAGGAAATCTAATACATGGACAGATTTTAGAATGGGAACTTGAGTGTTTATTCTCAGGACTATTAATGATACAACTGATATTACAGTTTGGGATAACTTACCCATTATAGCATCAACGTCCACTGCTCTCCAAAGCATTATCTTCCTCTCACCAGGCCATTTTATACATTAAATTGAATAGTTAAATATTAACTCTCCTGCCCCCACCCAGATCTTCGAAGCTCTTTTTCCTTTCTCCAGGCAGAATCCCCACCCCTAGCTCTCTTCTATATGCAGAACAACCATATACTATTACAGTGAACTGATGGACACGTGAATTACTGATTTCACAGTTAAAGCATGAATCTAAAATCCAAGCATACTTGAAATCTACTTTTTAAATCGTATATTATGAGCCTATTTCTAAACTTCCACTAACCTTCACTTTAAAGACAGAGTATGCCTCAAAACCCAGTGTACTGCTTGAAACACTTAAACGGGGAATAGACTTGGTCAATTCTTTCAAAATTTGCCATAAAGAATAAGGGAAAATGCCAAGCAGCCAAGTTGAAACAAAACTCTAACTTTGTTGTGTTAACTGCTCCCACCCCATCCATTATTATATCTTGAGTGGCCACACTCACGGTTTATAACAGTGCTGCTAATTAAATTTGTGTGCAGAAAGCATTATGAAAGCACAAAGTGATTTTATCTATACATAAAGTATTAACTGGATTTATTTGAAAGTATGTCAAAACAAGATCATTGAATCTGAAATTTTAACAGATATCTACTGGAATAGAAATGGGAGGTTCTGCATAAGTCCCACAGACACTGTAAATTGGGTGATTCTTACTTTATTTGGTGAAAACCACTCCTTTCTATCATATTTTCATGCACATTAATGCTTACAAAATTACCACCTTTTTCTTAATAAATACATTCATAAGCAATGTTGAAATTTCTTTGGGCCTTGCTTAAACTGCCAGAGATTGTTGGCATTTTGTAAAAGGACTAAGAGCAGTACATGTGGACGCCAAGAAACGAACTTCTCTCCCTGATTAAACATATTGCTGGTACTAAAGTGCTACCATGATACACAAAAGGCTCGGTAGGTTTGAGGGATATTTCCAAGTTTTACAATATAATCAACCGAGTTTTCAACATCACAAAGCTTTCTGAACTTATTCTTCCAAGTGAATGAGGTACCGTAAGTAAAACGCCTATACAACAGTTTTTCAGACAGTATTCTCTTCTATATCCCCTCCCCCCTCACTCTCCCCCCCTCCCTTCTTCTCTTCTTTCTTCCCTCCTTCCCTCCCTCTGTCTGTCTGTCTGTCTGTCTGTCTGTCCATATCTCCATACAAGTCTTCATATATCTTGGGCAAGAAGAGAGCAATTTAAAAAGTTTTTTTAAAGCATTAGATAATCTTTGGTCTTAGATTTTGTTAATCGCATTCATATGTAGATTGGATGCTCATCTATGTCATATTGCTTTTCTTTCTATCAGTTTTCTAAGAACCAAATTGTATAACTAATTATGAACACAAACAATGCAAACTTTATACACGCATATGTATATATGTATGTATATATGCATGAATATAAAAACTACATATAAATATAGTTTTAATCATGGAATAAATATTCCATCAAAGAGGCTTTTATGTTTCACAGAGACAGTTCTCAAGTGACTTCATGGTATCATGTTATAAACCAGAACATAGTCCATTTTTACAGTAGATTTACTCAATCACAGTTACTAATCAGATTAGCATCGCTTTTATGTCCAACAAATTTTAAAAGTTGAAGGATCATTAAAGAAGCTACACTTGTACCCTGCATTGTTTTACTTGGTAGGCTTTTGTTTAAAAATTGGTTCTCAGAAATTCACTTCAAGTAATTTTCTTTTTAAACTACACTTAGAATAAAATGAGAAACGCATTGTTACAAATAAGTTTAATTTTTAATGATAAGAGAATTTTTATTTAAAATGTGTTCATCATCATGGCTTTTCTTAATATATTGAACAGCCAAGCTCCAATACTTACAATATTTGAGAATGGTATAGCAGTGTTACTGAAGAGTTCCTCAATTTATCCCAGGAAAGAAAGATGTTCTACACTTGGTAAAGGAAAGCCTGCAAAAGCATTGAGCAGCTTGAACCATTACAGTTTTTACAGGGACAATGTAAATCAATACAAATACCCTTATTGGGAGAAGGCAAGATTCTGTGCCACCAAATTATTTATAATTTAAATACAAATGACATTTAAACCATTTAGTTTGTATTAAATTAGACTAAATTGATGTCATTTATCCAAAGAAAAGCAGTTATATAATTATGTCATCAAATAAAGAATGCTTACGAACGAAAACAATATTAGAACAAACCAAAAATGTCCGTTTCATGTTTCATTCTGCTAATAATAGAACACAAGCAAGTCCACATTTTATAAAACTGACACACCATGAAACTGATTTGTTCAAATTTCATCTACTAATTTCCACAATCCACACTTTAGAGGATATATTGAGAACTAGTCCAAACTTTTGAAGCTAGAGTTAATTCAGTATCTATGAATTTGCTATACAAACACCTCAACCAACACAAAAACAGTATAGTTTCCCCCTGGAAAACAAAGATCAAAAATAAAATGTAAGCAATAGAATCTCACTTTTATCAATGCATTTATCTGCTAACCCGAGTTTTCTGACTGTACTTCTGTATGAATTAGTTTCTTGTATGTAGCCTAATTTAAAATCATTACAGAAAAGAACAAATCAGACTGTTCTGAAGGAAGTACAGCTCATTTTCAAAATTTCTTTACAGCAAATCCCATTTTTCCAGCAAGGTAGTGGCAGGGGTAGAGGAACAAGGCAGGAAGTCGGGTTGTTAATAGACCATGTCTGGAGGTCCCGCAAATGAATGATCAATTTTCAAAGGATTTCTAAGTATCCAGGTGTCTAGTACATTTCCCCATGGCTTATCTATTAAAATTCTACATGACAGAAATGACATTCACAGGCATAGCAATGTAATTTGGGACCCATAGAAGTAACTGAGTCCTTATTAAAAGAAGCTCTTCCAGGTAGACCTTGAAAGAACTACACACACTTAGTATTTCCAAAAGCTGATGAGAGAACTGCTAAGCCCATCTTGCAAGGAAATGTCTTTTTAACTTAGAACCTGAAAATATATTTCCAAGATAAAGCATGTTATCAGTATTCTGTGAAAGGATATGGGTTTAAAATGCTTTGTGACATGCGGGAAAACTCTGAGGCACAGCATAAAAGAGGCAAGTAAGGCTTCCAAACAACGGAGCTCAGAGAAGAGTCCAGGTCAACAAATTTTCCAGAATACATAAGCAGGCACTCCATGGGAGAAAAGGGTAACTGAACATAGAATCACTAGGCAAGACAGGGACAGTAATGGACTGCAGGTTGCAATTTACTGTTCACAAAATAATTCAAACAGAAGAAAGAAAAAAAATACAGAAAAACTTCAGGAAAGCCTTCCACATTCAGGGAAGTCCAAACAAAGAAGCAAACCAGGACTCATGATAAATATGGAACCTGGTTCATCTTAAAATAAAATACTTTTGCCACTGAAACTATACTGGACATTTTAACCTGAAATTATTTTTTAATTTATTTTAAAAATAAAAGAAGGAAAACATATTAACAAACAGACATCCATTGATAAAGTAGCGTAAGAACAATACAAACACTACAGACAGACAAAGTGGTAGGATTAACAATGGTGGTTGTATTATGTATTGATATCTTCAAAGTGGTTTCTCAGGAAAACAAATAGAGACACGCAATACTGATCAAACAAGTAATCGTTAACTGTTCCTTTCAGTAAAGCAACAGAAGACAGTAGTACAACTGTTAGCTCTCCTGTATATACAGACATACAGAATTTCCCCTTCTTTCCCTTCTCCTTTCCCACACCCCAGTTGCCCTTTACTTTTGAGCGCTTTTGTTTCATTTCACAATGTCTATCATACCTGCTAGTTTTTAGTCACTCTTTCAGGTTCTTATACAAGTGAGACAATACGTGGCTTACACATGCAGGTCTGATTTATTTCACTTATGAGTATGATCTCTAGTTGTGACCATTTACCTATAAAAGCCCTGAGTTTATAGCTTAGTAATATTATAGCTGAGTAATATTATAGCTGAGTAATATTCCATTATATAAAAGTACAATTTTTTTATCCAGTCTTCAGTGGATGGACATTTGGGCTGCTTCCACAATTTAGCAATTACCAATTGTGCCGCTGTGAACATGGGTGCACATATATCATGGTGATATGACGTTTTCAGATCTTCTGGGAAAATACCCAGAAGGGGAATAGCTGGGTTGAATGGAACCTCTAGACCTAGTTTCCTGAGGAATCTCCAAACTGATTTCCACAGTGGTTTCACCAGTCTGCATTCCCAGCAGTGGAGAAGAGTTTCCATTTCTCCACAGCCTTGTCAGCATTTGCAATTGGTTGATTTCTTATTGATAGCCATTCTTACTGGGGTGAGATGGATCTCAGTGTTGTTTTCATTTGCATTTCTCAGATGACTAATGATGCCGAACATTTTCTCATGTATTTATTTGCCATTTGTACTTCCTTATCTGAGAAATGTGTGTTCATCTCAGATGCCCGTTTTTGGATTGGGTCTTTGATTTGGGGGAACCGGTGTTTTTAAATTCCTTATATGTTCTAGATATAAGACCTTTCTCCAAGGGACAGTCAGATAAAATTTTTCCCAATTGGTGGGTTCTCTTTTTTACTCTGCTGCTGACTTCTTTAGATGTGCAGAAACTTTTCAGTAGGATGAGACACCAGTTGTTGATTCTTTGAAGCATTTCACAGTCAGTTTGGTTTTTGTTCATGAACTCTCTGACTACCCCTATGTTTTCAAGGTTTTCACCTACTTTTTCTTCCGATAGATTTAGTGTTTCTGTTTCAATATTGAGATCTGTGATCCACTTTGACTTGAGTTTGGTGCATGGTGATAGACTTTGGTCTATATTCAGTCTTTGGCAGGTGGCAAACCAATTTTTCCAGCACCATTTATTAGAGAGGCTATCGCTCTTCCAGTGAGTTTGTTTGGCCCCTTTATCAAAGATTAGGTGGCTGAGTGCATTTGTGGTTGTGTCTGTGTCTTCTAGTCTATTCCACTGATCTTCTGGTCTGCTTTTTAGCCAGTACGATGTTGATTTTATTGCAGTAGCTTTGCAGTATAATTTCAGGTCAGGGATTGTGATTCCACCTGACTTGTCCTTGTTGCCCAGGATTGCTTTTGCTATTCTAGGTCTCTTCTGGTTCCAGATGAATTTAAGGAATGTTTTCTCTAGATCTTTGAGGTATGCTAATGGTAGATTAATGGGAATTGCACTGAATCTCTACAACAATTTTGGTAGTATAGCCATTTTCATAATGTTGGTTCTTCCTATCCATGAGCAAGGAATATTTTTCCATTTACTAAAGTCCTCTTTGATTTCTTTTTGCAGAGTACTGTAGTTTTCATTGAAGAGATCTTTTACTTCTTTTGTTAAATTGATTCCTACATATTTCAATTTCTTGGATGCTACTGTGAAAGGTTTGGTTTCCTTAATTTATCTTTCAGTCTGTTTGTTGTTTGTGTATAGGAAAGCTATTGATTTTTCCTTGCTGACTTTGTATCCAGCTACACTGCTGAATATGTTGATTAATTCAAAGAGTCTTCTTGTGGAGTTTTTGGGGTCTTCCATGTAAAGTATCAAGTCATCTCCAAATAGTGATGGTTTTACTTCTTCCTTTCCTATCCTTATTCCTTTTATTTCTGTCTCTTGTCTAACTGCTCTGGCTAATGCTTTCAGCACTATGTTGAACAGGAGTGGTGACAACAGACATCCTTGTCTTGTTCCTGATTTTAAAGTAAAAGCTTTCAATTTTTGTCCATTTAGTGTAATGTTGGTTGTTGGTTTGTCATAGATGGCTTTGATCAGGTTGAGATAAAGGCCAACTATTCCTATTTCCTGTAGAGTTTTTATCTTGAATGCATGTTGGACTTTGTCAAAAGCTTTTTCTTCATCTATTGAGATGATCACGTGGTTTTTGTCTTTGGCTCTATTGAAATGGTGTATAACATTAATTGATTTGCAAATATTGAACCATCCCTGAATTCCTGGAATGAATCCAACTTGGTCATGGTGTATGATTTTCTTGATGATTTGCAGCATTCTATATGCTACTATTTTATTGCGTTTCTTTGCATCTATACTCACTAGGGAGATTGGTCTGTAGTTCTCTTTCTTGGTTGGATCTTTCTCTGGTTTTGGTATCAGTATACTTGCCTGCAGAAATGAGTTAGGGAGAATTGCTTCCTTTTCAATTTCATTCAAGAGTTTGAGAAGTGTTGGCATTAAATCTCTGAATTTCTTGTAAAATTCTGCTGTTAATCCGTCAGAGCCTGGGCTTCTCTTTGTTGGTAAGTTTTTAATCACATTTTCAATTTCATTACTTGACATTGGGTTGTTCAGAAGTTTTATATCTTTTTGACTCAACCTCGGTAATTCATACATATCTAGGAATCTGTCCGTTTCTTCTCAGTTATCTATCCTATGGGAGTAAAGGTTTTCAAAGTAGGTATTAATGATCTATTGAATTTCTGCAGGATCTGTAGTGATTTCATCCTTATCATTGCTTATTGCATGAATTTGAGTTCTTTCCTTTCTGTTTTTGATAAGGTTGGCTAGGGGTTTATCAATTTTATTTATTCTTTCAAAGAACCAACTCTTTGATTCATTTATTTTTCATAGTGTTTCCGTCATCTCAATTGCATTAATTTCTGCCCTGATCTTTATAGTCTCCTCCCTACTTTGGGCTTTGGGCTTGACTCTTCTTTTTCTAAAAGTTTAAAGTGCATCATTAGGCTATTTATTTGTTCTCTCTCTGTTTTCCTTATATGTGAATTCACCACTGTAAATTTCCCTCTGAGGACTGCTTTGATTGCATCCCACAGATTCTGGTAGATTGTATTTGCATTTTCGTTTGTTTGTACGTATTTTCTAATTTCTTCTTTAATTTCTTTTGTGACCCATTGGTTGTTCAGGAGGTTGTTGTCTAATTTCCAAGTGTTTATGGAGTTTTTGGAGTTCTTTTTGTCATTAACTTCCAATTTCATTGCACTATGGTCAGATATTATGCATGGGATAATTTCATTTCTTTTGCATTTAGGTAGGTATGCTCTATGGACTAGAATATGGTCTACTTTTGAGAAAGTCCCATGTGCAGCTGAGAAAAATGTATACTCTGATGTTGTGGGATGGAACACTCTGTATATATCTACTAAGACGATTTGTTCGCAGATTTGGTTCAGGTCTGTTATTTCTTTGCTGAGTTTTTGTCTAGTTGACCTGTCTCTGCATGAAATGGGTGTTTAGGTACCCTATTACAATAGCATTATTGATTATTTGGTTTTTCATGTCTGTTAAGATTTGTTCTCAATTCTTGCTTTATTTTACCCTTAAAGACTTCTTTTAGTACCTCCCCCACCTCTTCACGATTCTTCAAAATGACAATGCTCTTTTGTTTTTCATTTCTGATTACTATTGTTTTTTGTTTTTTATGACTTCACCTTCTTGTTTTTCCAGTGCAGGTGCTGTTTGAGGCTGCATCCTTGGGACTCCTTTTGGCACATCCTAATTTGACCCAACATACTCCAAAAGACTCAGGCATCATCTGTTTAGCCAATTTCCAAATCTGTCTTTTTTCTCAATCTCTTTCCTAAATTCCAGTTATATGTTTCTAATTGACGACCAAAAATTTCCATCCATATGCATTTCATTCTATGGTAAGGTGAAAATCACTATTTTTCCTTTGTCTGAAACCCCCTCCCTGACTTTGTTGGTACTTTCGGTAGTTACCTAAGAAGAAATTTTGGAATCATCAATGATTTGCCTACTCTTCCTCACTTCGCAATTCTATTACCTACTGAGTCCATCTCTCTGATCTGTCTCTCTAGTTCATCTACTCAATTCTCCATTTTTATTTTCTACTGTTTCATTGGGACTTCATTCTTTTTTGAAATTCTTTTCCTGGCTCTTAGATAATCTCTCTGCTTCTGTCTCTCACAATAAAAATCCATCATATTAGATAGGATAACAAGGAAATAAAAATGCTCCCCTGCTTTTGATGCCTACTAATTGCCTGGAAAATAATAAAATAATCTCCAAACTTTTGCATGGCATTCGAGATTCCTATCAATCTATATCTAACCTGTTTTTCCAATCTCATTGTGTCCACACTGTTCTGTCTCTAGGACATGATATAAATTTCCAGTCCCATTCTCTGGTTCATGATGTTGCCTCACTGCTAAGGCTGTTCTTCATTTGTTAAAAGCCTGTACATACTCCGGGCCCACGTGTCACTTCTGCTGTAATACTTGTCTGTGCTGCCTTTTGGGTAAATTAGCCACCTTCTTTTTGTACTCTTCTATTGCATTAAAATCAAATTTTAATTGTAAAGTTTATTTCCTGCAGTACATTGGACTCAAAAGGAAAACGTCTTGGCCATTTTGATTAATTTATGCTTAACATCATACCTGACTAATGGTAGTCAATAAATACTACACAAATTCCTGATTTATGTAATAATGAGAATAACATTTTAGAATCATCTTCTTCTATAAAATATCACACAATTTTTAGTCAAGTATCATTAGAATTAAATAAAAATCATTCGGATTGGGTAATAATAGTAAAAATATACACTAAAGATGAATTTCCATGGACCCTCCATATTTTACTCAAATCAGTTCACTTTTCCCTTGCCATCAGTTTGGAAGGAAGATGAAAAGTTATGTAAAACTCCAGTCATGTATCTCATTGTCTCAGTGATATGAAGCCAATCTGTGTACCAAAGTTATGGCCATCTTGGACGCAGGTGAAAAACTTTTCAGGATGGCAGGATGTACAGAGATTGAGATCTTGGTTCTGGTTCTGAATATTCTGTGGAAGAATGCCTCCTTGTTCTAGAAGAATCCTGGTGGCTTTATGGATATCGATGTAGGGATTTGGTGAGTCAAACAGTCGTACACATGTAGGATGAAGATTATGAAATGCACTTGCTGATTCTCTGGGAAGAGTAAAACAGCAAGGTCCTACTGAAGGTCCCAGTACAACAATAATGTCTTCCAAACTACAGCCATATTCTGATATTATAGCCTTTACTGTAGCCATAGCAACACCTAACAAAGTGCCTCTCCACCCAGAGTGAGCAACCCCACATGCTTCTTTGACAGGATCTGCAAAAACTATAGGTATACAATCAGCACCAAGTGCTGCAACTGTGACTCCTCTCTGATTTGTTGTTACTCCATCATAAAATTCAGGCTCCTTTTTTCCCATGATCCAGACTTCATTGGCATGATCAATCTTTACTCGGTAAAATTTCTCTGCATTAAATCCTGCAGTATTCGCCAACCTACGCAGGTTTTCTTGAACAACTGTTTTGGGATCTCTCCATTTGGAACTACTGAAGAGATTGCATGAGCGAAGTGTTGGTATGTAAGATATCCCACCTGTTCTTGTAGTAAATCCATGTATGAAAACGTCTGGGATCAAAGGAGATGTAATAATAGTTAATTTTCCATTCAGTGCTGGCAGACTTCTCAAATATGTTTCTATTTCATCCTGGATTTTTTCTAGTTCAGGAGCTGTGATCATGTTTATTTCAGTGGACTGCTTCAAAACGCCATCTTTTACCTGTAAATCTTCAAACTCAAAACTGTAAACCTCAGTGAAGAGGTGGTCAATAAAAGCCTTCATTAACTTTTTCCTGTGCACTGGTACAATCACCTTAATGCTGCTCAAATTTTTTTCATCAATTTTTTGCTTAATCGTATACAAAGAGGCGGCCATGCTCGGATTACTACCGATCTCAAAGTCACGCAGGAAGGCTGAAAATTCATTGCTTGTTTTCAATTCACAATTATCACGTTTACTATCCCATTCACAGCTGATGTTACAGCAACATATTATGCAAAAGTACTGGGCCCTGCCAGCATCATGGCATCAGAGAGCATTCAGTGTCTTCAATAATGTCTGACTGCAGTTTTCCTGAGGGTTCAATTCCAAGCCGAATAGGTCAATAGGTTTACATTGTCTGCAAACATAATAGCTACCCCTGCTTTTTTTCGGGGAACCTGTTGCATGGAGAATTGTTTTCCATTCTTTGACTTTCAGCCTATGGATTTCCTTTTGAGTAAACTGTGCTTCCTGTATACAGCATATTGTGGGATTTTGTTTCTTAATCCACTCTGCCAGTCTGTTTCTTTTGACTGGTGAATTGAGCCCATTTACATTTATGGTTATAACTGATATATGTTGGCTTATCCCTGTCATGCTATTTACTTGCTGTTGGTTTCCTACTTTTGCTATCTGTTTAATTGCTTGCTCTGCTTGAGGGTTGCTTTCTATTGTTGTTCTTGAAATTGCGGTCATTTTCTTCTCTGTCTAGAACATCTTTTAGTACTTTTTGTAAGGAAGGTTTGGCACTTGTGAAATTCTTCAGTTGCTCTTTGTCCTGGAAATATTTTATTTCTCCATTAAACTTGAAGGATAGTTTGGCAGGGCACATCAATCTTGGTTGGAAGCTGTTTTGTCTGAGGACCTGTAATACTTCACTCCAAGCTCTTCTCAATTAGATGGTTTGTGTGGAGAAGTCTGCCATGATTCTGACAGACTTTCCTTTATAGGTGATCTGTTTCTTTTCTCTATCAGCTTTTAATATTCTGTTCTTTTACTGGAGATCTGGGACCTTGATTATTATATGTCTGGGTGTAGTTTTACTATGGTTATGACTAGTAGAAGTTCTATGTGTCTCATTTATCTGTATCTCAGTTTCTATTTCCTTGCTTGGGAAATTTTCTATTATTTCTACAAATATTCTTTTTATGTCATTTGTGTCACCTCCTGCTTTTTCATTGTCTCCTATTAGCCTGACATTATTTCTCTGCATCATCCTGAAGCTGTTGAATTGATTTTTCCTGGATCCTTGTTGATTTTAAGAGATCCTTCCTTTCATGATTGCTGGTTGCCATGCTGTCTTAAAGGTCTGAAATTCTATCTTCAGCTTCATTCACGTGGTTTTGCAAACTTTCAATGTAAGTTTTGATTTCCTGGAAATCTCTTTGAGTCTGTTTCATATATTCTAGTTCATTCCTATATTGCTCATGTACCATTTCCATCCACTGCCTATGTTCATCTATTTTTTATCTGTTTCTTCTCTAGATGTGCAGAATATTTCTTTCATTATTATTAATTTTTTGCCTGAGAGATTATGTGTGATCTGATCTCTTCTATGGCCTGATGAAGTTGTTTCTTTACTTCCATTGTAATCATTTCGGCAATTTCAGGTTTGTGCTTACCAAGTTCTCCTATGTCGATGCCTCCTGGACTTGTTCTGAGAAGGGTGGAGTTCTGACATTGCATTTAGTCCTTCACCTTGGCATGTTAGATGCTGAAGGCAGAACACTCTATCTCCCTCTTCTCTTGCAGTTCAGGAAAGGTCACTAGTGGCCCTAGTTTTCCTGGTGGTCAGGCCTGCCCCTCAGTGTCTGCTGAGATGCACTGCTTAGTCTGAGGTCTTCCAGTAGATGGTGAAGTATACTTAGTTCTCCCATGTCTCAGCCCCAAACTGTGATGTTAGTTCATGGCAGACCATCTGGTCCAGTGTCCCCTCCCAGCTCAGGGCATGTGTATGACCCAGAATCTGGTTGCACTGGTGGCACAATCCTGGATCAGTGGTCCTGTGACCCCAGGCAGTTCAGGATACAGGCAAAACCCAGACACGAACTACAGGGTTAACACTTTGTGCACCACCTGATTCTGTGTCTCCAGTCAGTTCAGGCCATGCATAGGAGCCAGACACAGGCTGCACCAACAGAGATCATAGATTACCTGTGTCTGTGACCTCCAGGAGGTCAGTGTGCAAGTGAAGTCCAGGGCTGAACCACAGTGCCAGCAGCTCGTGGAGCTCCTACGCTAGTACCTCACTCAGCGCTGGGCATGCGCATGAAGGGCACACACACGAACCCCAGTGAAAGCAGTTTGTTGGCCATCTGAGTAAGAATCTCCTGTCTGCACCAGGCTCATGGAGAGTGGACACTCAGACTGTGATGGCAACAGGGTCATGGGTCACCCACTCTGCCCCCAGTAAGTAGATGGGAAACACGTGGTTTTCTGGGCAGCATTCAGCTGGGAACCATGGTGTCAGTGGGTCATGGCCTGCCTGATTCTGCATCATGGTGTCAGTGGGTCATGGCCTGCCTGATTCTGCATCTCTAACCTGAATTTAAAGATTGAAAAATATCAAGGTCTTGCAAGATCTTCCCTATTAATACCAGCTAGCACCTATTTCCCTAAAGAACCCTTATACCCTAGTTGCTGTGCTCAGGAATTGCTTTCACTTAAAGTGAGCCTACCAAAATCTAAAACCGTATACCATAATTCAAGACTACAAGGGGGCTGGGGATATAGCTCAGTGGAATAAGCGCTTGCCTCGGAAGCGCAGGGTCCTGAGTTCGATCCCCAGTACCGCAAAAAAAAAGAAAAATAAATAAATAAATAAATAAAGAAGACTACAAAATAGCTTTCTTCATGTCATTATAAATATTCAGATACTATTTTTGCCCTTCTTATATTTCTTGGATATAAATGTCTGCCATGGCATCTACCTAGAATTTTTGAGACAGAAAAAGAAACTATGACTTTGGTACACTGTATTCAACATTAGGTCTTTGGAGGGCAAAATATTGGCAAGAAGATATTAATTTCTTAATAGATGATTATGAAATCTATATAATTATTGTTTAGCCTTTTACATTAATCTATTGCTTAGATTGATCTGAGCTTCTAAAGCTATAAAAAGCATTTTGCTCAAGGTAATCATAAGAAACCTCGAGAATAAGATTATTAGACTAGGAAATAAAGAGACCTAAATAAGAAAGATCAGTCATAAATAATGAGTTATACAACCTAATGAAAAGAGAAACAGCACACACCTATAATCCCAGACTCAGGAGGCTGAGCCCAGAGGATTGTCCTGAGTTTGAGGCCACCTGGGCTACATAGCAAAACCTTGTCTCAGAAAAACAAAGAAAAAACTATTTGGTGGAACCAGCAGACAATTAATAACTCTACACCATAAAATGTTCTGATAAGGCATCAGACACAAAAGAAATAGCCCCTTATATGTTGCCACCCATAAAGCAAACTGAACATTTTTTACATCTTATTGACAGAGGATCTAAAAATTTTCTAAAAGCAAGCAGTGACAGAAATTGTATCTCTTATTATTCCTATTAAATGGATGAAACAATACTCACTGTTCTCTTTATTTCATGCACTATACTCCCTAGTTTATTTTCTCCAATAAGAACGCTTACAGGTTCCTAAAACCTTAAAGTGTTTATCTGATAATGTCTTATAGTCTTAACTACAAATTTTCCTGCCCAAGAATTGTTCTGAAACTTGGTCCTCTCCATGGGGAAAGAGTCTATACTGTGGGCTTTTTCAGAATAGGTAAATTCTTACATCTTGTGCTGGTGAACGGGGATGTGAGGAGACAAATCATGTTTTCTGCTAAGGCTAACCTTAATGCTCAGAAACAACTTTCACTGAGTACCTAAGTACTGCTTCCACTGTCCAGGGAAATCAGCAAATTAAAGCAGTTGTCTAACTACATCCCTGCTACCAGAATTGGAACCTACAACTCCTTTCTTTTCTTAACATAAACTATAAGTATTGTTAGTATAAAATACAAACAGCAAGTCATATTTCTATGTTTTGAGATAAATACAGTCAGAGTAATAATTTGGAGAAAATTAGCAGATTTAGATATGAAGAATAAAGTCCTTCATCTTCTGATTATTTATGACTACAGATATTCCTATTCCTCACAAGCCATATGAAATGATTTGGCAAAATATTCTTCCATGAAAATTATGGTAAATTGTCCTAAGATATGACCTATAATCAAATTGCTAAAACTGTCCTGATGAAACTTAGACATGGAAAACAAGACTAATTATAATCAAAATATTGTTTATCATACAAAAAATAAATGTTATGAAAACATTAAAACAAAAAGAATTAAATTGATTTTAATCAAGTGGATATATATATGCCAATAGGCTTCTGTTTTATTCTACAATGAAGTAGTAGTTAAATCCATTAAACTAATATATGCATGATAAATATATACTAACAATATCCTTACAATGTCCCTGAATGCTGTGGGAGGGGGTTATTTATGTTCTTGCCAATTTCTAGGTTCACAGCTGATACCTTTAAAAGACAGGTTGACTTTTAAAAGAAAGGCATGTTAATGTATTTAATATAAGGGGGGTTTTTTGTAGTGGGAATCAAACTCAGGACCTTGCCCTTGCCAGGCAGGCGCTTATGCCACTGAGCTCCATCCCTGACCTCTAATATAAGTTTTATATGACACAGGAATCTTCAGAAATGAAGACTCAAATTAGTAGGTAAACTTGTATATTTTTAGGCTTAGATTTGATGAGCATATGGACATTCGTGGAAAAATATGAGCAGACAAAAGAATATGATCAACTGTTAATGAACAGGAACTTAGCAAGGTCAGTTGACTCAGGTCTTTCTCTGTGCCCCTCTGTCTTCAGAAGTCGGGATGTTTCTTGTGAGTACAAGCTGCATACCTCTCAAATGAGGGTCTTGTGACTTGCTTCGGGGAAAAGAACAGAAGGTCAGAGAGTGGGCTTCCTGTTTCTGGTCTTTGCTCAAATACCAATATGGCATTTTGAAACAGCAAATTCTGAAGCCCAGGAATGCTCCTGTCAGCAGTGTACAGTTCTAAGGAGGCCTTGCTAGAAGAGCCAGGGTAAGGGAAATGGTTCTGCCTGAGCCAACCTTCCTCTTTTTGAAGGAGGACAAGCTGAAGGTCGCTTTAAGACTCTAGAGTTTCTTCTCCATTTTCCTCCAAATCTCCTCATGGAGATGGACACCTGCTCTGTCTGGGAACAAGTGTGGCCCTGGAGGGATGATGAACTAATGCTTGGAAAATGTCAGGGTTTCCTTTGCCGAAAGGGGTGAGCCTTGGCAAGAATAGTACTTTACATTTGCGAAGAGCTTCACAGGATGCAAAACAGTTTCATATCCATTATTTCATTTAATTCTTAAAACAACCCTATGAGGTAAGTAGAGCAGCTGTTATTTCTATTTTACACAAGGAAAGGGAGGCTCAGTGATGTTAAGTGATTTGCCGGAAGTCCTCACATTGTTAAGTAACACAGTCATAATGTGGACACTTCTTTAATTTCCAGGAACCACCATCCTTTCATCACCACTTACAAAAGAATGAATACCAAAACACCAGTGCAGGGCTTCCTAGAAACACGGTGTCATCTCTCAAAGACAGAATGGAAACTTCTTATATGAAGCTAACATACTGAAAACTTCTAAGAGGTATGATTCTCTTTTTTCTCAATTTTCCTAAAATACCATAAAATCTTTTCTTTTAAGGAAGCAAGAAACAGGAATGTTATCTGAGCTTCCCAATCTCAAGATGGGAAACCACGAGGCATCTGCAAGTATCTTATCAGTAAGCTGGAGACCAAGGGAAAGCTGAAATTTTAGCAGACAGATCAAGAAACCTGTTTCCACGCAGTGCTAAACAAACAACTGAGAGGGGTAAGAGGACCGAGCCAAGCTGCTGTGCGATGTGCGGCCAGCTCTTTCCTCACAGCTTCCTGGTATACGTCTTGGCCCCTAAGAAGTGTTATGAAAAGGTGTGATTTTAATCAGCTTTGACTGCGCCTTGCTCTACAGGTTCACTCAGTGCACTCCTTAGAGGCACATTACCACTCGGCTCCACTCCCGGCAAGAAGTCTGTTCTTCGTCAGCTTTAGAAAGACAGGGCTGCTTTTGTCTCTCTGTTCCAGAGCAAAGAAGGACCCAAGACCCAGATGGCTACCATGGACTTGGTCTTGCCTAACTGCAACTACACTGTAAATAGGCCAATGTGTAACTCAATTCTCTACTAATGACTTAGCAGAGATATGGTAACATGATAGTGTTTAAGACCACCCAGCGCTGGTATACGCATACCTCTATAGACGTTAAGTACACACAAAAACCATCAAATGTATCCTGCAAAACTCAGCACAATATGCCCCCAGACCGCATGGATTTCTCCTGTGGGAACTTGGCTATACTTATTCACTCATCCATCCAACAAATAATGGTAAGAACTAATTATACGGCCATAGACGTTCCTACTTTAAGTGCTAGTTATATGACAATAAGGAAAAATCATAATGTGGCTTTGGCAACTTATATGTACTTCAGTTTCTTCTTCTGAAAATAAGAAGAATAGCCATTATCTCTTAAGATTAAAGGGAAGATTAAAGTTAATATTTGTTAACAATATTCAAATGATTGGAGTGATGAACTATACACATAAAGCACTTGTTAAATTATGGCCATTATTATTCTCTTAGAAATGCTTTAGACTTTTAAGAACAAGTTGTTCCTAGAATAGATATCCATTAACTGTTGCCCTTTTATCACGAAGCTTGTCCTCCACCTAAATATCTGCGGTCTGAGTGTACAGAAGAGCTCTTGCACAGCGTTGCTAGAAGCTCGCCTTGAATCTACCTCTACAGAGGAAGCGTCTGAATCTACTGAAATTTTGAGCAAAATGGGTTTCACTCACATCATTCCTTTCTTCCCCTCAAGGCCCAGTGTGTCTCATCATTCTGACTGCTTGGCACAGACCTTCCCACCACTTTCAGCTCATACTGAGCATGTGCCAAGGAGCCCAGACCCCAGGCTTCTGCTTCACCAAACATGTTTAAATGGTATCTCTGCTCACTGACTCTCCAGCTGCTCAAATTGAAATATAAAATAAATATAAAAACTCATTGTTTGATTAGTCAACATGTTTAGCTACTATTCCAGCGTAATTTGGTGGGTAATGACAAATTAGATTCAGAAACTGTTCATAAAGTCCAGCATAAAACTATCTTTTTACAGAAAAGAAGCATTTTTCATGATTCCTTGGTTTGTTGTCCATGGAAACCTGCTACTTGTCTTCACTGTACCCTGTATTTCCAAATCATCTCCCAATTTTTATCTAATAATAACACTAATAATGTTCAAGTATCTACTAAGACCTTCGCACGCATTATATCATTAATTTCATTAAGTGATTGTCTCATTTTACAGATAAGGAAATTGAAGCATAGAAAGTTAGAAAAACTTGAAAGTGGCCATACAATTAACAACCCATGGAGCTAGTAATACTTTAGTAGACACGAGTTTATTTTTTCCAGAAGTTTACATCTGAAACAACCAATACAAAGCCAGTATGTGTAGCGTAATGCCATAATTTTTGTAAGAAAATAAATAAAACCATATAACAATGAAAAGTTCTACAGGTATATAAAATAAAGGGGTAGTGGAAATTAACTCAGGAGATAAGATTATAAGTACTCTTCCTTTTTTGAGAGATGTTTATATTTTCCATAATAAATAAGAATCACTTTTTTAACAAGAAAAAATACATAAGATAAAAGTATATCTTATGTATATTGATTTAACAATACAACTCTATAAAGATTGGCACATGATTTAACCTTATTCTACACATGAGAAAACCAAAGCATGGAACTACTGGGTAACTTTCCCAGAATTACATATCCAGAGAGTGACAAGGCAGATACTGAGCCCAGTAAGTCTACTCCAGCATTCCTCTACCTTAGCCTTTATTCTACACATCCTACGAGTCACATATTCCATTAGTTTATTATTATGTACAAAGCATTCATTTGTACTTATGGATTTTTGCATTTATTTAAACATCACAGTGAGAACTAGGCTAAGTCATGTTATTTGGCTAATGACCTAGAGTTTCTCTTCCATGATGGGAAAGCTTTTAAAACCAGCCACAGTGACCCCATGTGCTTAAATAATAGATGTGAAAGTGGGTAAAGGCTAAAAGCACACCACAAATGTAAACTATTATTATAAAACTGTTTTTATCCACAATGCTCAAAGGACTTTACTAGGTCATTCTTCACCATTACTCTACATACTTAAGATTGTGCTTATTATTAAAATGTTTTACAGTTATCATCACTTTCCAAGCTTTTAAATTTTATTTACCCTTATCCAACAAGAGGTTTTTAGGAAGTGTCAGTATTAATAGTAGTAGGCAAATTATGTGTGCGTGTGTTCTTTCTCACAACATGCAAACGCTGATCTTTACGTACTTCCTAATCTGTGGCAGGCATTATCCTAAGCCTGCCATCTAAACCTGTGAATGAATGGCGTTTTATAGGTGGGGAACTGAAGCACAGAGAAGTCAGTGAGTACCCTAAGATCACACAGCGGGTAGGTAGCAGAGCTGAAATTTAAAACTTGGCAGCCTCGCCCAAGAATCAGAGCTCAGATGCTCCTGTTCAGCTTTGAACATGTTTAGTCCTTAAGATTCAGGGTCCTGTAATTAGAAATGACCTATTTCTGAGGACATTACAGAAGATCTAAATAATGGAGAGATATATCTTGTTCACAAACCCAAAACCCTAATACTGTTAAGATCATGGTCCTCTTAAAATGATCTCTAGATTGAACAAAATCCTGAGGAAAATCTCCACAGTCCTTTTTAATGGAAACTGACAAGCGAACAAGACCTAAAATAGCCAAAACAATTCTGAAGAGATAATAAATTAAAGAACTTACACTATTTGAGTTCAAGAATTATAAAACTACAGTAATCAAAACTACGTGGTATTGAGATAAAGAGACCAAGAGAAAGGAATAGAGTACCAGAAATAAACTCACACATGTATAGACGACTTCTTGACAAAGACACAAAAACAACAGGGGGAAGAGGTAGTATTTATAGGAAAAAATATGCATTTGGATTCATATCTTGAGGTCTATATAAAAAAGTTAACTCCAAATGGATCATTGATCTAAACATAAGAAGTAAAAAAAAAGTTTATAAATATATAGGAGAAAAATCTCTGAGCCTTGAATTAGGTCAGAATTCACTAAAATTGTTCTATAAAAGGCCAGACAGTTAACGTTTTAGACATTAAGGATCATGAGAAAATTGAGTTATTATGTAGATACTTATATCACAAAAGAGAAAATGTTCAAAACTATTTAATAAATTTAAAATCTAACAATATCTGAGTGAATACTTTATAATGTGGCTATAGTAATGGATTTATTTGCAGGAGGGATAATAGTTTGCTTAAGTGGATCTCAAAGGTAATGTTTTCTAACATCAAAATGGATTGCAAAGTGGCAACGGTGAAAGTGGAATAAGGACCCCCAAAAGTTTCCCCTTCAGCAAAAACAAAAGGGAAACATTTTGTCAAAATCATCCTTTTAGAACTCTAAAAATTAACACAAAATCTATAGAAATCCAGGTAGCATTTAATTTACTTTTTAAAAAAAGATTGTTTTCCCAATAAGAAAGTTGACTGGCCCTGAATCAAGGCCAGCAGTTTTCTGAAGCTGTTGGTTTCAAGCAGGAGCCTAAAGTGGTAATTTTCTATGGTCTGTTGGCCATTTCAGAACTGTAGAAATGTAATGGTCAGTTCCTTAGAAAGAAACAAATAATTTAATAAATTTTACGAGAGGATTTCAAGATGGCGACCACGTAGGCAGTGGAGAGAGAACCTCCCGGAGGAATGCCACTCAGACAAAGGAATATAGGAATATAGCAACATGTGAAGGACAGAAAGGAAAGAGGTGGGTATCCTGAACTCAGGAAGGATCTGAAACGGGAATTGAAGCCCTCGGAAAGACTAAGCAAAACCTCTGCTGGAGGAAAGGATCAGAGATCCCCCTGGCCCAGTCAGAGGGAGAGGAGGAGGAAGTCACCGCTCCAAGCACACCCATGGCCCGTGCCCTCGTTCCGGCATTCGCAGCTTCAGCTTCTCATGGAAGCCTCCCAACACGGCCAGGGGAGAGCGGAGTTTCGAGAGCTGGTCCAGGGCTGGAGAGGGGAGGGCACAGCCAGGAAAGGAGGCAGTGGCAGTCGGTAGCAGTTGTCGAACCCAGTGTGAGAATGAGAGGTTACAAAAGCCACTGGGGCAGAGTCCCCCCCCTGCGGCAACCTTCCGAATCAGCGCCTGGAGAAAATCAATGCAACTAGTACACAGCCCACCATGCCAGGTTCTGCGCCTGCCTCGAGGTGGTGGCCCCCTGCCTCTCTGCTGGGTGAGTGGCTACCAGCGGAGAGCAGCGGGGAACCTCGGTGGCAACCCACGGCAGCTCCCAGGAATCCGGCCAGGGAGCAGATGGGGGCTCCAGCACCGCAACGGGAGGGAGATGCAGATGGAGGTGGATTGCGTGGCTCCACGCCCTTCTCACTCCAGCATCAGGCAGGAAGCACGAGCTGGGTTGCCAGGACTCAGCTCCCACCCTGAACTCTCTCTGGGAGCACCTTGAGTCTTGGTGGCTTGAGCAAGCACCGCCTGTTCCTGGCAACAATGGGACGAATCCATGGTCTTCAGGACTCACCCCAAACTATTAATGTGAGCACCAAGAGGGTCTCCTTGCAGCTTGCACATATGAACCTTGCGTGAAGCCATAGCAACAAATTAAATGAAAAGCAGCAGACTGGGAGTCTGAGGGACAACATACTCAATACAGCAGACCTGAGAAAATCTTTCAACTCTATTCTAGAACTAATCTTTAAATTCAGTTCATACCCTGAACTAACACAGTGAGAATGGGCTGGGGAGATTTCAAGCCCTTATACCAAGCATCATAAGTTCGTCCAATGCCCAGCTGCAAGGGGTGGGGAACGGTAATACTGGAGATCAGGAGGAGGGAGAAGGAGAAGAAAGGGCCTCCGGCATCGAGGCAATGGGACAGAGCTGAACAGGTCACCAACGGTGCCCCGATGGGGGCACATGCCCCACAGCTGCTCCGCTGAGGGCCCCGCGGCTGTTCTGCTGTGGGCCCTGCTGAGGGCGCCTCACGGACTGGACCCACCCCCACCCATAGCATGGCGACAGGGCGGAGCTGGGCGGTTGTGAGCATAGGTGCTTTTCCACCTCCAACCATGGCAGTTTGTATACACCCATGTATGTTATAGTATAGTCTGAGGTAGCTATATCTCTTCCCAAGGCGAGAGTCCAGGGGTATAGATAAACCCAGGAATACAGTTATTATCACAGGGAAGATGACTGATTGAGTGGTAGGTCAACGGAGATGAGGGAGGAGAAAACTGAATGATCAAATGGGCCATCATCTGTGTAACTGAGTAACAAATGTGAAGGTAGCATTATGTAGGACAGCATCCAGAGCTAATTCCCTTCTATGTTCTTTATAATTTTGTATTTCCTCAATTGTTTTTTTTTTGTTTTGTTTTGTTTTGTTTTGTTTTGCTTTTTTTTTTTAATTTTATTTTAAAGACAAAAGAATGGAGACATATGAACCAGAAAAGCCATAAACAATACAGAAAATACAAAGTTATACAGAATATAGTAGGGAATTAGAACTAGATGTTGTATTACATAGTTATCTTCACATTAGTTAACACAAAAACATTAAAGGAAATACCAAATTATAGAGAAGATAGTAGGGA